>VXBA01005812.1:0-70293 GCA_013399895.1 Serilophus lunatus | reverse complement strand
GGACACAGTCTCGAGCTGCACCATATGTTTACCAAAAGTCAGAGGAAGGAAAAGTAACCACACTAAGCCTTGAACTGGTATTCTGACCTAAACAGCACAATAAGATTTGCAGCAAATTATGAAGGCCACATTACTTAAAGACAAGGAAGTAAGAAACAAGAAGATAGTAGCAAAACGCTTCTATGAAATGTTTATGAATGCGCTAATCTAAACTCAAAACAAAGCGAGTTGAGATCCACCACATTTTTTTTTCTCTAGGTAGTAAGTTCACACCCACCTGCGATGCCTAGAACAATGCATTTTAAATTTTACCACCAGGGAAATTTCTACACAGAAGATATGAAAATCAGAAGAGGACTTTTGTGGGATTTTTGTTGGTCTTGTCATTTTTTATTTTATTTTTTAGTAAACTGGCAAAATGGAACATTACCAAGTGACACTGAGAAAAGGAAAGCATCAAGGGAAGGAAGATTAAAATAGAATTCCTCAAAGTAAAAGTATAGAACAGAAAAATACTTGTAGTCTTATGGATATCAGGACTTGGTTGATAGGAGACAGTAGCGTGTTCAAACAAAGAAAAGAATGACATAATACATGGTAACTCCTTATCTTTAAACATATTAGAGGACCAAGGCAGAAGAAATTATATCTAATTTAGCAATTAACACATCTGGGTTGACAATCACATTCAGACAGATCTTAATGACATCTACAGATGTTAATGAGTTACTAACAATATTCTGGAACTACTACCTTAGATATCAAAAGAACACAGAGAGCTCTCTTACACCCCCTCTTTTCTTCTTGTACCCAAATAAGCAGGTATTTATTTGCCAGAAAGAACATAAATTAACATCTGTCACTATTCAAAAGCGGTCATCCTGACTCCTTCTGTGTAGCTTAGGAGTAATTCACTAGACCTGCAGAAAGAGATAAGTAGAATTCCTCAGCAGTTCTGAATGTTTTATGAGTTTGTAAGATTCTTACCCTGTATTGATGGAAATTATTTCTATCAGTGGATTCTTCCTGATCTTCGGCAAATCCAGTCGTGCTCCCCCCAAACGTTTCCCATTATCCTTTTTCTGACCCAGCAGTCTCACAGAATGACCTTCAAATGAAGCAAAAAAATGCAATCAATGCAAAGCACAAGTCCCATTGTATTTGTTTTGATCTGCTATTCCTCAGAAGTTGTGTTAATACTTCAAAGATTGGACATGAGATTGAGATGTAATAATCTATTTCCGCCAACTGGAGCATTTAAAAAGAGACACTGACAAGTAAAATAAATGATCTTAAAATGAACAAATTATTTCATCCAATTATTTTTTCACGCTTGCATTTTCTGTTTTATCCAATTAAAATTATCTAAGCAGTTTCATTTTCAGATTCTTCAGCAAATATCAACCTAGCAGTAATATTTAAATGAGTTGTATGGGAGGATTAAAATATTCTACCCCAAAATTTCATTCAAACCTAAATTAGTAGGTAATAAGCAACTAAACACATTTTTTAGCTCTTTGATAATGCACACTACAGCTACAACTCATCACATATATCACAGAAGAAAAAAATTACCCTAAAACAGGAGCAGGGTGAGCATCAAACTACGAAATACAAGCTGAGCTACATCCAGCACAGTAAAGCCTATAACAAATCCAAATCAATTAAAAGCCACATTCAACTCAACTTACATTACCAACAGCTATTTACAAAATTAATTCCTTCATCAGTCAAAGTCTTTCTTCACTGCCTGTTTTGAAGAGTCGTAAATTAATTTTTTAATAATGTGGCATTCATACTCTGAACATATTTCTGTGATATGGCAGCGACGGCCTGGAAAAAACAACTATTTCTAGTACACCCTCTTTCTCAGGTTTTTTTGAGATATATAAAAATTTCCAATCAAAAACACGACCTACAGAAGAAGTGAGGAAGACTGACCTGATAGCATAGTTAATACCAAAAGGAGACTTAATGGTTAATACTGATAGGAGAGATCATAATGTCAACACTAAATACAAGGCATTACTTCTGGAACTGTATTTGACAAAAGTGTCATTACATCCTGCTGCGCATATCGTAATATGGCGCTTGTGCTATTAACATTTGCTAAATTATTCACTTCCACCTTTTCCTGATAATAACAGCAATATTTTTGTCTCACAATACATTCAGTTATTTTCCAATCTAATGCTTCATTGAGGAGTTGCAAGTATGGCACCAATTTATTTACTTATATAACAAAAGTGATTGCATTATGTAAAATATAAGAATTAAACTAGAAGCAGAGAACATTCTTCTTTGTATTCCTTAATACTGTAATCTATTTGGAATAAACCACTTTATCCACTTTTAAAATATTCAGTCAAATTATTATATTAAAGCTATATTTGGATTTATGGATGAAAACACAGTGGAATGATTCACAGTTGTCTTAAAACAATCAGGCTTAGCAAGTTATCCAAAATTTTAAATTCATATACTTAGAATTGGGAGTCAAACCACCCTTCTTAAGTTTAAAAAAAAAAAACAAAACAAAATCAACAAACCACAAAACCAAACTGCCCCCTCTCCCCCAAAAGTAGCATCTCAGAGCAGAGAATCAGTGGAGCTCCATCTTCTTGTAACACGCACCCTCACAACAAGCAGCCATGTGAGTTACTGCTCACTAATAAGAATTTAGCTCATGCTCTCCCTTTCTCATACTGGGAGCATTAATCAAGCAGGCAAACTTTTTCACGGAACTTCTGAAAAAAGGAGTGTCCTTTAGACTACAAAACTCGTCACAGATCTGTTTGAAATTTGTCAAAGGACTAAAAAAACTTGTAAGGAGGGAGGGAAACGGAAATAATGGCAAACCTGTGCAGGATGCACAAGTTTATAATCCATCTTTTCTTAGACAAATAGGTTAAAAAAAAAGCCAAACTACTGTAGCCTAGAAAATTTCATTCAAAAGTACTACTTCTATCTTCTTACAGATCTTTTTCTTTCAGAGGCTAAGCAGGTTACCATATAAATTAGGGAAAAAAACCAAAGCATCAAACTGAAACAAAAAACCTCAACAACCAAATCTTAGCACATTTTACACAGATAATATATATAATAGGGAGTATAAGACCTAGCCTTTCTTAACTTCAGAAACTTCTCTTATTCAGGCAAGAAACCCCAGCTGTGTGACTATCTCCCACATGATCCACTGAACACTAATAACCACCCCAGCCTCACACCTGGGTTTAGGAAATCTATGGCCTGCAAATCGAATATGGCAGATTATTCTCACATGAAATACATTTCCCATATTCCTAGTGAATGACACTGAAGTTAAAGCTAGTATGTGGCTTGCGAGACCTGTGTGGTACTCAAGAATAACAACATTCCTGCACTTTTCGGTCAAGACACCAGACGCTAAAAAAAGAAAAAGGAGTGCTGGGAGATGACTTTTAGCAGAGTTTAATGCATCCAAAAAACAAAGAGCACATGCACTATGGCTTGCATTGCAAGCACACTAAATTAATTTTTTTTTTTTTTAAGAAAAAGAAATCCCCTCAGTTACAATATTCATGACCTTACATCTTTTTTCCCCTACTCTGTACAAGGACTATTTTGTTTCATTTCAAGCAATCACTAAAGCATCTGTTTACAGAACTGTTGCTATTAATAAAACATAACTTTGATAAACACTCAATTGTACTTTTTCACATGCTGTAGATCTTTTTTTCCTCATTCTTACTTCAAGAAAACTATTTTATCATCTTCAGTAAGCAACACTTTTTAAAATTGTCTAATCAGCACTATTAAGTCCACATCAACATTAAGTGTAACAGAAAAGCAGTAATTTTAAATCTGGTTTATGACCTCCTTTCAAAGCTTTGAATGGGTCAAAACACTGCAATTAAGCTTTACTTCTAAAGCATTTTATCTGATTAAGTTACCTTCTCTCTGACTTTACAGGTTGGATAAGTTACATAAGTAAAACAGGTGTCCCAAACTTAAAAGGAGTCTTTCTTTTCATGCTTGTTTTGTTTCTTCCCTTTTTCTCAAGGTTTGGTACAACATTTTTGAAAACTGAGTTAATCACAATTCTACTCCCATAATAATAAGTGTTCCATCTCAGATGTCAATCAAGCAACACTCCTTTTTTCATGGCTCACTGGATGATGCAAACTTTGAAACACAGCTTAATGACAAAAAGATCTAGTCAGCTTAGATACAAAAGTCTAAACGGTCTAGGCCTACAAACCTCTTCTGCCATAAAAGTAACTCTTCTACTTCCACATAGTTTATATCCAGATTAAGTTCTATTAAGGAAAAAGAAAAAAAAAACAAACACGAAACAAATGAACAAACAAACCAACTTGAAAAGGTTCTAGGTCATGCTTCATAGCAATTTTTCACTAGTTAGTAGATAATTCATACTGATTACAACACAACAGTAGTAGTAACCAAGTCCAGCAAGGACACCTAAGAACAGAATCACTCACAGCAAGTGTAAATGAAATCAAGCTAAAAACAATTTAAAATTATTCACAGCTCTCTAGTTTTCAGAATTGTTTAAAATTAAAGTCACCTTTACATAAATCAGTAGACCAAATTCACATCCTTTGGCACTGTCCACAAAAAGGATGAGGTCAGAGTGAATAAATCGGGATATTAAATTCTATTGTTAGTCTAAAAGAGGGCTTCAAAATGTGTCTAGTTTGATAAATCACTGCCCAGAAAGAAAATATTTTCATGGCATTTATTTTCACTTGCTAAAAAGAACACCAAAAAGTAACACAGTACTAATGGCATGTACATATGCCTTTAATCAGAGATGTATGTGCTTCAGGACTGTGATGGAGAGTGCCTAATCTTGACATAAGAATATATGAAGGGAACAGATAATGGAATTTCTCTGCCATAAGATTGTAACACTAAATGTCCTGTGAACCTCAGGCTACCATGTCCTAGAACCACAGATGCATGTTAATGGTCTTAGAGAAACAGATTCAAACTGAGCTAGTATTTTCCTAGTTTATTATAAGTGAAACAAAACTCCCAGCCAGATACAGAGCTTTCTTAACTGTTAGCTTCAAAGTTCCACGCAGATAGCTCAAGCAGCTCAAAAACACGAGTTTAAAGAAAATCCCCAAAGATGCAGGAAACCTCAGCCTTGGCAGCAAAAATTTCTATTGTTTTCTGCTTGTTCTGTTACCCATTCCTTCCCTTTTCCAGTTACATCACTATGCTTAGAGGTTATTCACCATTTCCTGAAAGACACTTTTTTCCTCACAACACGGCTGCCAATGCACTGTTTTATGCTTCCCTAATGTCTCTCATCAACCTGTCTGATCTTCTCCGGCACTATTTCAGGTCCTCTTGCACACATTTCCTTCAACCATTATTTGCTTGTTAATGAATAGAGTTTCCTTTCCTCAAGGCTAGCACTGGAAAAAATGGCACATGGGAACAGTGCACCTAAGGAAGGTAAAGCCATATGAAGAGAAAAAGCAGCAGATTTCTTCAAAGAAAAAATGAAGAACCAAAAGCAGCGATAAAGACTGAAAGATGCACCAAGCAAATATACAAGGTGAAAAGGATTAGGAAACATTGGTCAAAGTAGCAAAAAACATTAAAGAATCTATTAAAGACAAAAAAGAGTCGAGAAGATCAAAATAAAAATATGTGTAAAGGCGGAAGAGGCAAAACAGGAGCTATTACAAAACTTGAATACTGGACTTATTTCCAGTTATGTTCTTCTAGTTCTATAACTACTGGGTAAAAACAACCTTCTGAACAATTTATTTTGGAACTTCTGGCAGGATTAACAGAAAAAAAATACCACGTGAAATAAAAGGATGCAATACAAGTTGCCTTACACCCTCTACAGCTAACCCAGACACTTATTCATATTTGAGCCCAAACCTCTTCAATTTGGAGGCACTTTAAACCCAGATTTGGTGAGAACAGGCAGGCTTAGAGCCCATGCCCTGGTCTGCCTCTGATGGAAGAAGCCCGCATGTAGCAAAGGCAGACCATAAGCACCTCTTCCACCTTTTGCCCTGCAGCACAAGCAAGCTGTCCCACAGCAAACATGACCGATTTCAAAGGAATTCCTGAGGTCCTCAGAGCAATCACATGCTGCCAGACACACAGGAGTGCAAAAATGAGGACACTAAATTGGTTTAGGACTTTGCTGTGTGGATGCTCACACCCAAACCAACTCCAGCTGGCCAGAAGCACACTGGCATTCCTTAGTGTCACCGGTGAGATTTCCTGGCTCAAGTACAGGGAGAAAAGAAAAGCCAAACCTAACTGTAAGATACATAGCCTGCTGCCGGCCAAACAACTAATATAAATTATTCCTCTTCTAGATCAGCAAAAATGGGAATGTTCTGTAACAGTCAAACCCCTTCAACTGGTGTAAGAAGGAACTGGGTCCACTACAAGACAAGGAGTAATTCAGATTAATGCTAATTGCTGATTACTAATTACTGATCTGTCCCTGTGTATCACAGCACCAGGCTTGGGCCAGGCAACGAGTCTCAACAGGATGCTGATAGTGGGTGGTATGCTTCACCTAGTCTCTGCAAATAAACACTCTTTCATAAAAAAATTAGCTTCCACCCTATACCAACTCAAAAAGCTTCACAGAAACATGCAGGTTTTACTAAGCATTCAGCACATATGTTACTAGCTTGAAATACAACTACTAAGCGTTGCACTTGGAATTAGCATCCAGAAATAATACTGTTTTGGAAGACTCCAGAATGTGTCACACAGGTGAAGACAGGAGGTTTTTAAAATTCATTTTATGTAATTTCAAAAGCAAGATATTCAGAAGAAAAGCTCTGTAGGTGGTCCATATTGCTCAAATTCATACATCATTTTCTCTCCATTAAACATGCAATACCTCTTTATTCTTGGTATGTCTTCAATGTATGATTCAATCATAACAATACCTGTAAGCATTAAAACTGTACTGTACAACAAGTAAAACAGAAAAATAGATAACTATTAACAATGAATTACTGTCCATATAAAAATTCCACCAAGTTAAATTAAAAATATAAGTATTCAAAAACATTTTTGACACAACATCAGCACTGTCTCACAGCAAAAGCACTTAAAATGCCCTATTAAGGCACTTTTCTTTTTTTCAGGATTCAATAGCTTCCCCCTAGTTATTTTGAGATCATGTGATGTTTTTGTCTTTCTAGAAAAGTGACTGAATGATGCACCTCCTGTGAACTTAAAATGCCAGCTGCAATTGCACAGCTCAGAAGGACAATACTAAGAATCAACTATAGGAAGAGTTCCCCTGATCCTCTGTCCTCACCTCTCTGTGAAGAAATGTTTTTGAGCAGGATCAAAGATTCTGCTCAAAACCTCAGGAGATCCTGGTCAGAAACTTTCAAGGGAAAAGATTTTTTGAATCAGATGAAACAGGCTGTGTTCTGAGGAAGGAAAGTGCTGAAAGGAGGATTGTCCGAGCCAGCTGCAGCAGCTCAAGTAACTTGCCTAATGTTTTGGGGTCTGCAGGTCGAATAGAACAAATTTAGCCCGAGAGGTGAACTTAGCAGTGTATGCAAAAGAAAGCTTTTATTAAATTCCAGTGGTTTGAACAAGGTACTCTTACCAGCCACAAGGATCTCCTAACAGAGCTAAACCCAGCTGAGTCTAACCAATGTGAACAGGACAGAAAAACAGGGATGCTGTAAGATGGTCATTCATTAAAAGTGTGGAAAAGAGCACATATACATTTGGAAGAAAAAGCACCTTTTCCATGCACATCACATCACTGTTTAAATTACAGTCTACAAACCTAAACTCTAAGACCTGGCACAAATAAGGGCATTACTATTTTGAACTCATTTCTTCAGTACATCACAATTTTACTAAGCAGTCAGAAAGGGGCAACCAAAATGCAAGCTGGAGCTCTCACTGAAGTGTCCAGCAGCATGAAAACATGGAATCTTACAGACATCTCTTGTGTAAGACAATGCTTGTTGTCAGAGTAGTTCCTAAGTAACAGAAGAAAAAAAAAATGCTACTGGTTTCAGCAGCAACACTCTTTCTACCCACAACGCCATTGCCTTAGATGACAAGAAAAAATTATAATTGTTTAAACAGGAATAACTTCAATACTCCCAATCCAGAGACATATAAAAAGGGCAGGGAGTGACACAAACCACATTATGCTGTTAACCTCAGCGATTGATATGTACATACAGGTGCTGTTACATCTTTTACCACAGAGATGTCACCAAGCTACTGACACACTGCAGCTCTGTATATTGCTAACTGAAAACCTGATTTCAACCCCCTCACTTTTTTCAGTCTGTCAAACACAGACAGTCCCTGGCACAAGTTTATAGAGTCACAGAATGTTAAGGGCTTGGAATAGACCCTAAGGGCCATCTAGGCCCAGTCCCCCTGCCATGGGCAGCAGCACGTCCAACTAGACCAGTTTGCTCAAGGCCTTATCGGATACAACCTGCTCCTGAACAGTTTTTCTGGTTTAGTACCTTTATGTTTCCACAATCTCAGTTTAAAAGGCAATTCTGCCTCCTAGAAATAGCACTACAAATGTGGCACTACTCATGGGGAGTGAGAAGGGGGCTGCAGGGACCTCTGTGAGGAGAGGCCACAGCTTCCAAGCCCCATGAGCATCAAAGGGAGAGGAGGAGGAAGAGGTTGGTGTCCCAGGCACACCCTCTCATTCCCCTGCAGCCTTTAGAAAAGCCCATGGAAAGCACATGCTGGACCATGATTTCCAGCAGTAACTGCATACAGCCCATGGGGGGCCCACACTGGAGCAGTCGGTTCCTGAAAGACTGAAATCCCTGTAGAGAACCCATACTAGATAGCTCTTGTCTGGCCACGTGGGAATGCCCCAGGCTGGAGCAGGAAACAGCATGAGGAGGCAGGAGCAGCAGAAAGAAGCTGTTACGGGCTGACTGCAGCCCCCATTCCCCAACCCTCTGCACCACTCAGGGGGAGGAGATAGAGGAGTCTGGGATAAGACAGTGAAGCTGAGCCTGGGAAGGAGAGCGGTGGGGGTAAGATAGCTCTACTTTTGTTTCTCACCACCCTACTCTATTTTTAACTGGCAATAAATTAAAGTAATTTCCCCCTAGTCGACTCTGTTTTCCCCATGATGCTAACTGTTAAGTGTTCCTCCTGTCCTTATCATGACCCAAAGTTATTCCATCTTATTTTCAACCCTGCCCTGTTGAGGAGGTGGAGAAGAGAGTGGCTGGGTGGGGATTTGTCAGCCAGCCAAAGTCCCACCACACAGTGAAATAAATAAAACAACCCATCTGAAACTGTCCCCCCCTTTCTGTGTCCTTCCAAATGGAATAAAAACACACATAGAGACTCAGTGAGGCCGCTACCCTCCCTGTGACCCTCCTCAAGCTGCTCTTTGGTACAGTCAGACAGCTTCCTGACTGGGAGCCAAATGATACTTTTCCTCAAATGGGAACTCCTGATGCCTTCAATTTTTCTTCTTCATTTGGCCTGTCATCAGCTTTTCAAGTAAACGCTACTCTTCCCACAATCACATAAATTTAAAAGAGGCTATTTTATATACTGTAATCAGCAGATTACAGTGAATCAAACAGCACATACAAATATTATTTGATATGCTGCCATTCATATACATACACACACTCATTAAGGTAGATAACCCAGGATAAATCCTACACTTTAGCCTATATATAATATAGGTACCATTTATCTGCTTATTTTCATACAGATAGACAAGACTACCATCAGCAATTCATAATTACTAACCACACGAGGACAATTTAACAGTTGAGTAAATACTGGCTAATGTTTACATTGGGAATGGATGGGCAGCTTCACCAGACAGGGCAACATGACTGAAATCAAGAAAGGCTATGTTAAGTATAAAAGGCTCAACTCTGAAGTAATTTCCTTTGGTTGTTTCTATAATCAGGTCTAATGACCCATTGTAAAACTATGTGTTGTGAAAAAGTTAGACAGACACAATATGGACTAAACTCAATTTTATCTGTGTCCTTCATCTCTCTAAGGCCTAAGCTAAAAGCAGACTGTACACAAATACTCTGTTTTCATGCCTTGCACCTCCCAAAAGCTTCAATAACACTGAATTTGAGAGCATGCCTAGAAAGGAAGGGGGGGATGACTCAAATTTAAAGCCGAGGAAAGAGGAATTTCTGCATTAAGCAGATAGCATTCCTCCTTTAAAACACAGAACAAATGCATTATCTTGTCTACTGTAAACTGTTTATAGCCAAGCTTGTGTATACACACTGGTTTTTCTTTAAAGGCAGCTTTTAGAGTGGTTCATAAAACGCTGACTTGAGCAATTATCATAAAGACTTTTTGCAGTTCATAACAAAGACAAATCTTCATCTCATTGGAGCATACTATAGAGACTGATCAGCCCAAGCAGATTTTTATTCTGCATAGAAATTTTACTAAATGATAGAACATACATCGATCATAACCATTTTCTTATAGCTCAGACACACCACAGCTCCTTAGCAATACTTTCCTAACATACTATTTCATCATAACACGTTACTGGAAAACTAAGTAAATGAGTGTGAATAGGTGCCCTATTGTAAAAATTGCTGTAATCCAGTCTTAAAATTTGAGTAATGTGCGGATGAAGCAAGGTTTACTAACCTGTTAAATCAGAACCTTGCAGGATGAAAACCATTCTGTTCATCAGGCAGACTGATACACAGTAGCTACACAATTGCACATGCCACTTCGAGAAACCCAGTTCTGAGACTGAGATTGAATCCATTTCTCCAGCTCCTCGCAGGCAGAACAGTGGTTTCAAATTATAATTTAAAATATCATATGAAAAGCGCCTGAAGATGCCTCCAGTTAAAATATATCTTGGGACACACTATAAATATTAATTAGACGTGACCTGCATACAAATACTGCACCACTATTAAAGATCGCTTCTGGAAGTGACAGTTTACCTGATAATTTACCTGATAATTAGGATATTTCAAAGATTCAAGACTTATGATAAAAGCTATGACATCATAAAAATGAGAAATCACTGAATCTCTAAAAAATTATCTCTCTTGGCTATTAGTGCAATAAAAAACATGCACATCCTTTTTAATTTTCTGATAAAAAAGGATAAAAAGATAAAGTGACATAAAAACTGTTTATCAGAATTATCTCAATGGAGAGTTGGGAACTGACAATTATGCTATCTTCACTCAGATGAGGTAAAGACCATCACAAAGCTCTACTTCTTGAAATCATGTCTTGACCCTGCAGAATGACACTGTTCTGAAGAGATTTTCCTGGCAATGTCCTTCAAACTGAGAAATAAAGCTACAAGAATCCCATTCATACTTTAAACAAGGAGTTCTAAGTAATTCCAAGAAATCAATTTTCTTTGGGGTTACAGTAAGCTTTTAAACTAAATCCAATGGGGGAGCTATTTTTATGAAAACTAAAAAGACAACTAATAGAAAATAAAAAGTGAGGGGAAAAAATCTTTCTACAGTGTTTCCCTTTTTGTAAACTGTGGACTATAAAATCCAAGCATCCAAGAAAAAGTTAAGGTATTCCTTAAGAAATGGGAACTCAGGGAAAGCCACACTCATAGACTTAAAACTGGCAACAGGGTAATCACTTTGGAATCTCGACAGAAAATGCAGACAACTCAGTTAGGCTGACCAACCTAGAGAGAGACCTGTCCTACAGAGAACAGACACTATGAATTTCACACTTACTCAAATTAAATATTCAGTCAAAACATTTATAAACTTTCGATATATAATATTTTTAAAGCCACACTACAAGAGTACATCACCCACATAAACTTCCAATTTTCTTCCGAAAAAAAAAAATTGATGGAAATTGTGTCATTTAGCTATGACAGACATCCAACTTAAAACTCACTGCTACAAGCTGGCTCTAAATTCTGAATTTGTCCCACATCACCTCCATCTTCCGAACTCATTAGTGTCTTAAGAAGCTGTTACTAGTGATGTAGGCTCATGAAGACAGGATTACATTTCATTTTGTTTTACATTAATCTTCTACCATGTATCTATTTTATAAAACATTCATCAACAGTCCTGTTATCTACAGTACTTTACTTCACTTGGATAATGAAAGTCCAGTTAGACTCTTTTCATATAAGAGTGAAAAAGGGCTTCACATTCTTCTCCATTAGTAGAAGATGATTCCCAAATACCTAAATTAATGCATCTTTAAATAAATTTAAATTAATGTAAGTAAAGCCTTCTATTTTTATGGTTGACTTTTACAAAAGTAAGTCATTATCATATGCCATGACTCTGTCGATTTGTTGATTCTCTTTCCAACTGTAATTTTGTTGTCACAGATGGGTTACAGCTGGAAGGGACCTCTGGAGACCATCTTGTCCAATACCTTCACTCAAGCAGAGCCATGTAGAGCCAGATCTCCATGACCATATCCAGAGAGTTTTTCAATACATCCAGGGATGTATTGGAATAGTGCCTCCCTTGATAACCTCAGCCAATGCTTGGTCATCCTCACAGTGAAAAAGTGCTTCCAGGTGTTCAGAGGGAGCCTTCTATGTTTCAGTTTGTGCTGTTGCCTCTGGTCCCGTCACTGGGCACCGCTGAAACGAATCTGTTTCTGTCCTCTTTATACTCTCTCTTCATATATTTACATACATTCAAGTGATCCCCTCCAAGCCTTCTTTTCTCCAGGCGGAACAGCCCCAGCAGCCTCAGACTCTCCTACAAGGAGAAGGGCCCCAGTCTCAGTCCCTTAACCATCTCTGGTGAACTCTCCCCAATACATCTTCTCTCTTGCACAGGGAAGCTGTTTTTGTTCATCTTTTTTTCAATAAAACTTCAAAATCCTGTGTTCCATTACCTTTTGGGAAATCCCTGATGGAACTGGTACTATGTATGGAATGCAGTAGACCATTTTCTCTTTTTAATTCAAATTACTTCTAGTAAGCTAGAAAGAAAACAAAATCTTTCCAAAAATTCATGTTTGTTGAAATGTAAATGTTCTTCAACATGTCTGTGAACCTTATTTTCCAGACTTCTATCAGTGTTGAAAATGCAATCTAAACACCCATTCAGTGAAAATCATGATTTTAACAGCTGCTCTTGACTGTTTGCACACTTCTTAGTCATATAATACTCAGTCACAACAACCTGACTAATTATGTTAGCAAAAGGCAGTAATATCTGGAGTCAGTATAAATATTACAAAGTCCACTTCTGTAAAGGAAGGGCATGTTGACCCAGGATATCATCTTATTCCCTTAACAATAAATAAAATTCAGGAGAAAACCAGATAGAGATCTGAAATCCTGCACTGCATCCTCACTTCCAACTTCATTGTCATAAATACTATTATGTTTCTGGGAAAACAGTTTGGCTTATTAAATAACAAATACAAACATGCAGAATGTATTTTTCTTTGTATGATACAGTGGGCTGTATCCCAAGAAACAAATGCCATTACTTAAGGACAAACACTGAAAAGTTTTGGCTGGGAGTACACAAGAGTACAGGTTTCACTCATGCAGATATTCAAAGCAGCATGAATCTTAAGGCCTTCAAACCACAAGCTCTAGGAGCCTTACACCACACTACACTATTTCTTGATAGCAGCTTTTTTTTTTTTTCCTTTTCCAATTTGGCACTGCTCTAAATCTTCATGCTGCAGCTCAAAAACACCATGCTCCAGCATTAAGGTTACAGACAATGTCTTGTGGACTAGACACTTGTTTATATTGAAAGTACAGACAATTAAACTAAACCTTGTAATTTAAAGCTTCATGGAACAGTAATTTTTATGGCCTGATAAGTAATGGAGACAAACTTAGGTAACCCAGAAAGACTCAGACAAATATATTTATTTAATAGCAAATGTTTACTGGTCAGGCTGCAGAAACAGTACTGTTTTTCCCCTTTTCACTGCAAAGTGTACACATACATGAACACAGTCAGGGAGAACAAGGAACACAATTACAAAGAACATTAAACCAGAAGATAATTTATCTGTCCTGCTGAGAAAAGCTCAGAGGAGTAAGCCAAAGCATCACAAAAGCAGAAAACACCAAAGAACTAAACAAAAGAAAACAGAGGTATAACACTGAACTAAGATAGTGCAGGAGCTTTATACAATACTCTATACCCATCTACACTGGTGCAAATTAAAATGATTTCTCAAAGTCTCCCCTTGTTCACCTACCTATGAATTCAACAAGCTACAGAGCTCTGACAGAAAACACACCTAAAATTGTCGCTTACACAAAGCACACATGACCAAGTATAGCACTGCAAAACCATTTAGCTAGAGTAGAAAGCAAGCATTAGGCCGATAAAGAACATAGCAGTAGCACTTCTGCTAGCTAATGCTTATATTTCAGGCTAGATGCAATTATTTCAAGTGTGATGCTTACCTTTAATAGTTTCCTCCACAACTTCTACTACACGATCTATCTGCTGAACCTAAAAAAAGTCAGAAGGTAAATATCTAAGTAGTCAACATCTGGACATACTTGTATATACACTATTTTTTCAAAAGTGTGTTCTTCCAGACTAAGGGGGAGTAAAGAGTTTTGGGCCATGTTTTGAGCCAAGTTTTTCTCTGTGTATCTTGGTCCATCTGCCAAAAGTAACTGTAAAACTCACCACCTAATTTAAACTAATTTTTTTCCCTCAAAAATAGCAAGTTCTTATAAGTTTGACAATAATCACCAAATAGCCAGACAAGAGTCAACTTAGAAAAGAGTTCAGGCCTTAACTGGTATTCATGATCTGTGAAAGCCAGCAGTCATCCTCAAACAGCCCCAGAGTGCTTCCTCGCCCCATTCTTCACGGCAAATAGCAGATGGAAGAAAACATAACAAGAAGCTGAGGGTATTGTCAGGGCAGACTGCAGGGGAGAAAATGAAGGAAGCACTGCAGGGGGAAGACACTGGCATGTGGGAAGAAATTTAAAAATACTGTGGTGAAGTTTAATGGAACAAGATATTCTCCTGAACTTAATGCAGGTAGTATTTGGAAATGGAAGGAAAAGCCCTCAAGAAAGAATAATATTTAATGACCATGACATAACATCTACAGCAAAGACAACACATTTATGTTTTAATATTACACTTGCCAAAATTCATCCATAATGAGGTCAATAGTTCAAATATTTATTAGATACTCTAGTCTTCATTTAAAGTGAATGGCAAATATACTACAGAGATTTTGGTATATGAAGTGGAAGGAATCAGCATTAACACCACAAAATTAAATACTCAGAATTTCTTGCAGTTTAGATTCTTTCTACAGTTTTAGTTTGAACCACCCATTCTACAGAATGTCTACTATAAATATGTATAGATGTTTACATACAATGCAAGAAAGCTTGTCATATTTACATTAGTTTAGCATTTTCCCACAATACTCCTTTTTAAATGCTGCTTCTCTAAGCAGAACATTATATGAACTAAATTTAGTACGATTTTAGCAGTTTTTTTCCCTTGGAGGTTTTTTTACTGGTTTGTTTCCAAAACAAGCCAAAAAGCACAAGTTGCAGAGGCTTCAAAAGCAGAACCTGGTCTGCAACAAGGAGCCTGGAACTTAGAACTCTTGTATCAAAGCCATTAAGTCTCTGTATCCTAAACCACTGAGTTTCTCATTTCCTGTAAACACATGTCTGCAGTCTTCTCCATTTCACATTCATTTTTCAATCAGTCTAATAGAAGCTAAAAAAAAAGCTCCGCTGTAGCTGAAGCCTGATCTAGAGTTCCCAAGTCAAGTCAGTGGGAGTGAGTTACTTTCTTTGTCTGGATGTTGGAACAAGTCCATGTAAAAGTAATTTTGTCTTTTTTTTCAACTTTTTGAAATACAGACTTTTTAAAACATAAATATCTGCACTTCAGATTTCTGAATACAGTATATATTATGAATTCTACAAATTAAGTTAAATTATTGCTAATATTTGCATTTTAATAGTCTCACTAAAAGATAAGTATATTTAAATAATTTTCTGAATTAAAAGCAGTCATATTATAGACATGCATGTTTAAATACTTGTGTACATATCCCTTTTAGATGTAGCTTTAAAAATTATGACCCAAGATACTTAACATATAGACTTTCCACATAATGTTTAAAAATCAAATTAAAAATGCCACTCAAAAACAGAAGTGTACACATTTACAAATACAGACAGAAAACAAGGTGTAAAATACATTGCCTAAAATATTACTGCTATATATCTCAATAGGAGTCTGTTTACATTCATAATCATTTTAATCATTTAAAATATGAGAAACCTGGTTGGTTCATGACTTCATCCTTCCGTGATTACTCTCCGTATTGTACATCTGGGGAATTTTTGCATTGTTCTAAATCCTCTGTTAAATAAAGACTATAAAAAAAAACCTCAAGCACTATATTGCATTTTCATTTTATTGGATAAATTAAATTATTCTCAATATGCCTGTCAAGAAGATGGCTAATGTAAGTAATTAAAATTATAGGTCTGAGAGATAGATAATGAGATTTGCACCTAGAAATGGATGTTTGTTCTGCCTTATGTGTTATTTCCCATATTAAGTATTTTTCTTTCGAAATGACTAGAAATTGTTTGGCTAAAGCCTCAAGTAGTCAAGAGAACATGTGGAATGCTTCCAGTCTGCATTTATGAAGACAGAAACATTTTAGTAAATCTGAGGTGAATCTGGAGTGAGAAGAGGGAAGGATTTAGAGGATTCTTATTTGAAACAAAAGAGGGGAGGGGGTGATGGGAGGAGAAAAAAATCACAAAGTCATGGCAATGAAATTTTCTTGGGTATACACAGGATTCTTTTCCTCACATCTCACTAACCTTATGGAAAATTCTGTTCTGGAGTGGTGTCAAAGGCATCTGAGCAGAGACACAATAATATCTCCATCTGGAAGCCCAGGAAGCTCAGAGACTTAAATGTTCTTAGTGGTGTATGAAGGGAAAAGAAAAGACACCATTCCTCAAGAATACTTTGCAGGGCGTCTCAATAAGCCAAACCCCCAAGGACTGACAGCGGTTGCACCACTGCTGGATGTAGTCAGTGCATCACATTTGGCTCCATGACACTTATGAGATCCTGTTTTGAGCACAGGCAAGAACATGCTTGACAATATATATTACAAATGGTTCTCTGTTAGGACTTGAATAGAACAAAAGCTACTGGCAGACTGGAGAAGGCAGTTGAGTAGAAGTACACCAAAAAAAAGCCCACTCAGCACCACAAATTGGGGCTGATGCAGAAATCTAGGCTGAGACTAATACAGCTCAAGAGCACAGACAAGGTCCATGAGATGAAGGAGTAGCCAAAGTAGCAGGAAACTGGGAGGTCAAATAGCAAGGAAAAAGAGAATTCAATCAAAGTATGAAGGCTGAGTTGGAACAAAGACCAGGAAAAATCTTTGAGCCTCCCAGGTGGGATCAGAGCTCAGCATAAGTACAGCTCAGCCATCATATGTATCCAGCCTTTATGCACAAAAGGAAGAAAGATGTTGAGTTACTGGATGCGTTCAGAGAAGGACGACAAGGATGGAAAAGGGGCTGGAGCACAAGCCCTATGAGGAGGGGTTGATGAAGCTGGGGTTGTTCAGCCTGGAGAAGAGGAGGCTCAGGGGTGACCTTATTGCTGTCTATAACTACCTGAAAGGAGGCTGTAGTCAGGCGGGGGTCAGTCCCTTCTCTCAGGCAACTGGTGACAGAACAAGAGGACACAGTCTCAAGCTCCATCAGGGAAGGTTTAGACTTGATATTAGGAAGAAATTCTTCACACAAAGGGTGATCCACCATTGGAACGGGCTGCCAAGGGAGGTGGTGGAGTCACCGCCCCTGGAGGCGTTCAAGAGTAGGCTGGATGAGGCATCTGGTGCCATACTTTAGATGACGGGTTGCTGTTAGATTATGGGTTGGACTTTAAGATCTCTAAGGTCTCTTCCAACCTTGCTGATACTGTGATACTGTGGTACTGTGACATAGGCAACCCATGCTGGGGCTGAAGCTGCAGGTCATCACTCAACAGAGAACTGCAAACCATGCACCTCCCACAACACCCCAGCACTCCATTGAGAGACAGAAGCCCTGGGCTCTCCCAGGTAAGCATTTGTAATTAGCAAAAGGATGTAGAAATGCACACATAGTCCATTTGTCATCAGAGATAAGTTCCCCAGTTCCCTTTGTACTGTCAGAATCACATTCAACAGATGACTGCCAGCTGTAAGCAGCACAAAGACTTGCCTGCAATATGACATGTCTGAAATCCCCCACCAGGTGATTTCTGAGTGCTGAAAGACATGTAGGTTGAGGATGGTCACGCAAATTCTTCCAAACTCTCAGACAGGATCCAAGTTATCTCAGAACCTCAAACTGTTTCACAGGAGATGGACTCCAGAAAAAAGCACAACCTCTAAGAGAGTTCTTATCAACTCAGAATACCCTTAATGGGCAATTAATAGAGAGGTTGCACATTTACCCTGAGATTCTGTACTCTGTAGTAATCAGTGAGCCTCAGACCAAAGAAAGCTATCTAGAAAAGTAGGTTCATGAACCCATTATGAAAGTAAGGGTAACTTTCTGGCATTGGGTTCAGGGAGACATCAAGACTTCTGCGAAGACCCTTCATTACAACTAGGAAAGATAAAACCTCATACAAGGTTTACAGTGAAATAAATATACATTCAGTTTAATGTGTCCACTAATGTGTGCAACACCGACACAAGCACTTTGTGGGTAAAGATATTTGGATCAATCTCTTTCTGAAGCGAAAGGATCAATACGAACAGGAAAGATGCTCTTCAGATGTTACCTGCAACTAAAGCCAGGCAAAAAGTGCTAAACCTCACAAAACCAAACAGTTAGCTCTTTTGAATGAAAATATTCAGTGTCTTAATGGTCTTTTCTGAGAGAGAAGCCACTGCATGCTTCTCACAGTGGTTGCAGCCATAAGAAAATAGAGGGTGGTTGTGAAAAGAAGCAATTCGTGAACATCCAGTGTTTTCTGGAGGACACAGGCTATCTTTTAAAGGAATCCACTACACAGGTCTCTAAGGCATCACAGTAAAGTTGAGGATGGACCTGGCCCAATTAAGTATTGCAAATAAGCTAAGAATGTGTAAGGCTTCCTGGAAGTCCATACGAAAAAAGAAAAAATACTTTTTTTTTTTTCTTCTCCACTTCATATAGCCTAGACATAATTTCAGATGGAGTCAGCTGCAGGAAGCGTATTTACACCAGAAAGACTCTGTTCTTTGCAAACTATCACTGTGCCTCTGCATTCTGAGTTGTGCCACTGCCTCTTAGATAATGGCTATCCTGGTCTCCTCTGAAGAGGATTAAATCCTGCTAAGTGAGCATTTCAATTCCTTCAGAAAGTATCTCCTCATACTGCAATTGAACTTTATCTCAGACAAGAGTGCCTACCAGGTGATGAAAAGTCATTGTAGGAGTTGGAAGCATCTTTCGTTCAAAATATCTTTTGATTCTTTGTGCAGTGATACCTCAACACATGTGAGTTCAGAATATATCATACTCTTTACTATATCCAAATCAGAATATCAGAGAATAATTCATGCAAATGACATGCCATTTCTTGTAAGTGATCACATGGAATCCACCTCACCTGGCTGATTCTGTTTTTTCTGTTGGGATTAACTTGGTAGAATCAGCAGCAAATAAAAGCAAACCAGAGACCATGACACTTGCTACCAGTGATTGCCTTTTTTGGCCAAGAAGTTTGTAGTTTCACCTTCTACTGAGTCTCAGCTCTCAGAGGCTGCTGACAGAGTTACCACCATTGTTTAGAAGTGGCAGCTGGGTCCTCATCACAACCAGCCTGCTCCGTGGCCCTCTGTCAGAGGGAACACAATTGCTCCCCAGGCCTGCTTCTTTTCAGCATGGAAACAACACTAGAGGCTGTGAAGGTTAAAGCTTCTCCGATACTGACAGAGACAGTGATAACAACTCTCTCAAGAAATTACTCTCAGAGCCTCTTCCATCTGCTCCTTCCCTTGGCACAGCGACTGAGTTTCCCAAAGAGGAAAACTTGTCCGAGGTAACACAAGCAATGCGTAAGCACATCAAGTATCAGAAAGATCTTGAAGTCAGTGAAGGAGGGAAAAAGACCAGATTATTGAAGATATAAATGTATATTGAGAAAACACTGCAAAACAAAGAATCCTTAGCCAGTAGTTGAAAGAAACTGACCACGGGGTACCCACAATACAGGAGGGAGGAGCATCTTACTTGCACAGCATGTTTGCTGAAGCAAACATCACCAGCACCCAGCTGCTTAGGAATCATAGAACCTTACAGGTTGGCAAGACCTTTCTGATCATCGAGTCCAACCATCAACCCAGTACCATTACACCATGTCCCTAAGCACCACATCTACACGACTTTTAAACACCTCTAAGGACGGTGACTCAACCACTTTCCTGGGCAGTCTGGTCCACTGCATGACCACCCCTTCTGGGATCTTTTTCCTAAGATCCAAAACAATTTTTTTTTTCTTCTCTAGAAAAAAACCCTACACATCTTTGATGTTCACTGACATAGATAAGAAAGAAAATGGTTACTACATAGATAAAATTATCTATTTTATGTAATTAAAACCTGCTATTTGCAATCCTAAAGATTTTAATCTCTAGTTCACCAACTCTCAGTTTCACCCTACCTTGTTTAGGCAGCTCTGTCAAATGTTGGATGTTAAAAGACTACTCAGCCTATCCTCTTTCTAAAGCTAGTAAAAGGGAAATACATGGCTTCAAAAGGCACTTCAGATCTTCTAAAAATCTAACTTATTTTGTAGATAATTATCTTCATTGGCCATGAAGTGAGCTGAGCAAAACAGACTCTCAAATTACAGCACTTAGGGAGCATAAATCCAGGGTTTAATACAGAACTTCAAAAGGCATGTGACTAGCCACTCTGGCTTCAGAGGGATAACATCTGTGTTTAAAACCATTCCTGACAACACTGACCATAGTAATGGGCAATACTCTGGTTTAGGAAGGTATTCTGAGAGCAGGATCTACACAAACTTTAAAGGGAAGCAGACTACCCCAGAGAAGCACATAAACAACTGATTATCATTGCTAAACACAACACGGATGAAGGATAGTTCTTAGATAAATTAATTCCTACACCTTTTGATTCATAGGATAGTACATAACTGCAATAGGAATTAATATTTTCTATTTGCATGTCCAATTTTCAATTTAAAAGTATGTGCTTAACAGACTTCTTTTTTTTCTGACTTTCCGGGTTCAAGCACCATAGCTGAATATCAACATGGGAATTCAAAAGCCAAAGCTGACCAGCTGAGAGGTACTGACTGAGCTTGAAATTTGTATGAAATTATTCTTGGCTTTAAGTTACAAAAGAAGAGTGTGCTCCTGTTCCAAGGCTTTCAGCATGCTTTCCAGTAAGTTCTTCTAATTCAAATCATTCAAAATGAAATTCCAACAAATTTGTCTTTCATGAAGTACACATTGGATATTTGCATTTATGTAAGGCTCCAGTTTAAACCAGCAGATAGGCTTGCCATCTTGAATGCAGTCTGACCTTATAAATACCGCAACATAGGCAGGTATCATTATCTCTGTTTTGAAAACATCACTGAAACTTCTATGAACTGAACCACAGAAATAACATACAGCTTATCTTCCTCATTTAAGAGACCAAAGCAGTAGGGATATACAGACATTTGGCATCTTGGCAAGGTTCCCTTGATTTTCTTTCACAATAGCACTGTGAGTACAATAGCACAATGAGCTCTGCTCACCAGAGAGAGCTGAGGTGCATTAAATTTAAAAGTTTATACCAATTACAGATGTAGAGCTTAAGAAACAAAGTGCCTATTTCTCATAATGCACCTAGCATTTTTTATACTGAACCATGTATTTTATAGCAGTGCTCCTAATGTGATATGCTGCTACTGGGGGTGTTCAGCACTCCCACTAATCACACTCCAGAGTTTCAAACTGCATATGAAGTAAGAAATTACCTAAAGCTTGCCTTACTGAGTAGAACATGGAAAAGGGTTATTTGGAGGTCAGGCGAGCCTTGGCAGAGAGGTTTTCATGGCTATTTATTTCTCCTTGAAGCAGTGGAGAAATACCTATCATGGGCTTGTACCTCCTGACTCAGAGAGTAGCGGCAAAGGGGGGTTAAGCCTTGGCAACAATGGATTGGTTTTGTGGTTTTGTACAGATGGAAGAATGGGCTGGAATTCTTCCCTTGGCTGATGGGTGTATGGCAGAAGATGACAGATCTTTGATGCTAGATATTACATTGGGAAAAAAGGGGAAGGAAGAATTGGAGTTAATGTTCTCACTCAGGATTCACTCATTTGTGGAGCTACTGTATGCCTGTAATGGAATATATATGTGCATTAGGCGTCATAATTTCAGTATGTACTGTAAGTTTGATGATTTCAAAGTACAGATATTCAGGGCTTGTGAAGCATCTCAAGACCTATGAAGGCCCAGTGAACTGGTCAGGGATTCCAAAACATACCATCATTTGGACATCAAATACCTTAAAACTCCAGACAATTTTCAATGAAATAAAATACTGCATCCTATTCCAATGGCTCAACTTAGCACTGGGAACAAGAGTTTTGCATGTCCTTGTATGCAGCTCAGGAATTGAGGAAACACTACAACTACCTACAACCATTCACGAGTCCGAAAACATAACCTGTCAGCTAAATTTTTCATTCCCCTTTGTCCCTCCTTTCTCTTCCCCTACAATCACCTCAAAACAACCAGCACAAAGTCACATATCCTTCTTTTTCGCAATTTAAAATGAAAAGTGAGAGACAACTCTATCTATGAGAGTTCATTTCTTTTTGCAATACCATATGTGCGCTTAAGTTTGAAGTGGGTACACTGCAAATACAAAGGATTGAGCTTTGGAAATCAACCACCTGAGGGTAAATGGCTGTGAATGTCTGTAATGCAACATTACATATTTTGTGTACCTCTCGCTCTTTGCAGGTTTATTATAACCAGGAGTTTTCTCATTCCAGAAAACAGTTCCTTCACCTTGCCTGTGCCTTCTACACAGCCTATGGCAATGCCTCAACCCATATTATTTTTAAATAGCAGCAATTAAAGAAACACAAAATCACCGTAACATCATAAATGATAGCAGGGATATGCAATTACCCTTCCTTTATTTCTGCTCAAATCAAGCAAGAAGTAAAGAATAGGGGAAGTTCAGTCCTGTATTTCTCAAATGCAGATCGAAACAAGCCCTGACTAGAATTTCTCTGATAGTTACATCACAACTTCCTCCTCTGTCACAACAAAGTGAGCAGAAGAGCCCTCTGACACACTCAGCCTTCAAAAAGCCACCCCAAGGGAGTAATAATTGCTGGTAAACAACCACATTCTCAAACAACACAATTCTTTATAATAAATTGAAAAAAATAGCAGAACTTACATAAGTAACAAAAAATCATCCATGTCTCTTAGCCAAGTTGAAGATGAGACCAGCCTGGTATTAAAGCAAGACTTCCAAAATTGTACTCTTAATGCTTAAAATTTTAAAGTAGAATCAATATCCTACTGCCAACAGAACATTTTCTATTTCTCAATTCTGTCAAAACTGTCTTTCAAAAATATTTTGCAACAGTAAAATAACAACTCTTATTCTTTAAATACAGTCCCTCCCTCACAGACACTCTTGGTAAAAAGAAAAGAAAATCTGAAATACAGAAACTGAAAATGTGGACAATAGCTTCTCTTAGCTCTGCTTCTGTTAATAGTTATGCCTCAACTTTAAGACTTGAAGACTTTCTTGAGCTGAAGGGTCTTTTCCTTGAAGTACAATACATTTTCCCACAGCAGTGACAGTGACAAGACCGTGTCCTTATTGTAAAGACCACGTTACAGCATTTTCAGGTCTAGTTACAAAGTACTTATACTGCAGTAACAGCTTAATTAAACTCCTTACAGAAATCTTTCTGTAATAAATACAAAACTAGAAATACTTTTCACTGAACACTGGTTCTAGATAGCAAAATGAAGATAAAGAGTTAAATTTTCAGAAATGATACGTTACTTAAAAGTAAACTTTAAAACAAAAATATTGTTAAAAGGACACAGTCAAACTTCAGGTCCTCCAATTTTTCTAAGTTAAATTCATCAAAACTGAAACATCAAATCACAGTCTTGGTCAAAGGATAGTGACTCACTCATTTTTGCCCCTGTCTTCATATGTGTAGATATTATTAAATTCACTATAAAATCAATTATAGATCACGTAACTATATTGCCTCTAAGTCAAAAGGAAATCTGTTCACCATTTTTTGCTTTTCCTATCCTGCTGGACAGAGCAAATTGCACTTAATTAGTCAGAGTCAGAGATTATTGAGCATCCAGTTCTCTTGCATGTATTTGTATAAAGTAAGACTTCACAGTGTAATAGAAAGTTTACTTCTTCTTTTAAACTGTAACTATCAATGCAATATAATCTATACAGAACAGCACAGCATTTAATAACATTTCTGGGCCCTGAGTTAATTTATAGACATTAACATAGCTGATTGTAGTATCTAGAGAGAAAAATGGGAAATAAAATATTTCAAGTGACAGCAATATTAACATTTGAAATAGCACGAAGTCCATCTTTATAAAGAATCACAATATATCAATTAATGAAGCCATCTTCTTCCTAATCCCTAACAAACTATTATTCTACTTCTGAATTACTTTGGACAACTGCATCTTGTAAGATCTTGTAATGAAAGTGAAAGCTCTGGAACATGTTTTTTGTTGTTCTTATAAAATCTTAGTTTCAATGAAAATCCTTGACACTGAAGCAGAAACACATTGACTTCTTTACACTTTTGACAGAGAAACGATGCTGCACAGTCATCTGCTCTGACACAGGACAGCTTCACTGTAATTCTCATATACAGAATCCAGTGCTTCAGCTCAAACATGCCTTTTACAAATCTATCCAGTTTTCAACTAAGGGCTTGAACAATGAAGAATCTTTGGCTTTGACTCTCGATTTTCATGACTATTTTGCAAAGGTGAATTAATGATACAGTAGTCCTGCATCCCAACTAACATTGCAGGCACTTTATTAACTGAAGGAAGTCAGAGCTCTCTGGTTACCTTTTCATGGTGAAGCTTGGTAACTGTTTAATAACTCAGTCACCAGTGGATTTAACTCTTCAGTCTGCCTCAAATTTAAACAAAATAATCATTGCCATTTGCTATTCTGCTTAATAATGTGAAATAAAAAAATAATCACCAAACCCTCAGCTGTGTGTGTAACTTATACGCTCTAGTCTTCTACACTTCTTCCATTGATTTTAACAAAGGTCTTAAGACTTGTCTGAAAGCAAATAAAATGT
This sequence comes from Serilophus lunatus, assembly GCA_013399895.1. NCBI lineage: Eukaryota > Metazoa > Chordata > Aves > Passeriformes > Eurylaimidae > Serilophus > Serilophus lunatus. Next base: position 44,909 of record VXBA01005812.1, on the reverse strand, counting down.
GGTATTTTTGAGAATATGGTATTGATACTTTCATCCAGGATGAAGCCCAAAAATTTTCAGGCTACATAGGGCACCAGAACTCAGTTCTACTACCAGCACCCCTTTCTTTCTCCCTTCATGCCACAATCAAAGCAGATTGTCCTCGATGAAGGAAGGTTTAAGTGTTGTATAATGCAAGAAAACTGATGGAGGTGGGGATGGCAGGAAGCTTCTCTGCCGTTTTTTCCAAGAGAAAGGCAACAAAGTTTATATAGTGATGTTGACCAATTGAAAACATTTATGAAAACATTTGGGGGTTAATGAATAAAGATACATACCCCTATAATACTCAAGCCTTTCAGGTAGTCCTGACGAGGTTGTGCTTGTGGCACACAGCCTGCCACCACGACTTTCTTCTTCCCTTCTTGGGCTTTCCTAAAGCAGGACAGACAGTGTGTCAATAGTTTTTGAAAATTATCAATTTCAACTTCAACACAGTCATATTACGTGTGTGACACAGAAAGGCAACTGCAATGAAAACATTCCAAAATCAGAAGCAATTTGTACGTGTTTGAACCTCAGAAACAAAACAAACCAACACACTAAGAAAACCCTGTATGAAGCTTGCAGGCTAGAAGACATATGGTTCAGTTTGGGGAGTATCTATAGAGATCATAACCACTGCATATCTTGCACAAAATTACAATCTTGAAAGCCCTAATCAAGTTCAATTAACCTTTATTTGCCACAACAGCAGCAGAAAAACTGGCTATGAAAGATGGGATAGAGACATCAACCTTTATTCAAGAAAAGTTACACAGAATGCAAGGGACAGCCCATGCAGACAGTAACCTCTACCAGCCAGAACTGACCAATTACATCAGTCTTCTTATGTTTACTTAAAATGATTATTTACTTTAAAATATGCAGTTACTTAAAAACATTTATGCATTTAAGCATATTAAAGAACTTTCAAATTTTAAGTGCTTGCCTCTGGCAGAGAAACATTTCTCTGGATAGTAACTTACATAATTCCTCAGCTTTGATGCCACCTTAGCATCAAGTAGGAAACCAAAACACTAAGATGAAATGGTTAACACTGTTCATTTCATCAGTAACATTTTGACCCACTTTGAATTCAACACTGAGTATCAAGCCGTCACTGAGTCTTGGAACTAATGGAAGCCCTGAACAGAACTAGCAGCTGCACACAAAACAGGGACATGCAAAACCTGCTTATGAGCATTAACTTTGTAGATCATCCATTAGCACGTTACCCAACACGACTACTGCATCATAATGTGCAAAACATTAAAGAGAAGTACTGAATAATTTTAGCAGATCTGCTAGGTCTGACATATTATGGGTTGCTCCAAGAACAATCTTTCACAGTTGCATGTTTTACCACAACCTCCTGACAGACTTCTGTCAAATTGGAACCTTGTAAATCCATATTTTCTCCAGCAATATATGAATTCATGAAGTGTTTACTGTTATGTTGGAATAGGCTAAGACACGTCATAACACTTTTCAGAAAATTACCCAAAATACAAAATAACTTAGACAATTTTATACTCTTCAGCTTGGTTGAGCTGTTTCCAAGATGAATGCACTAGAGAACGTGATGTTGAACAACCACATGGAAGCTACATGAGTATCTGCAGAACCCCAGCAAAGGCAACTTTGAAAAAAAAAAAAATCCAAAACAAACTGGTACCATTAATAGTTACACTACTCACAATTTTCACTTCAGTTTATGGACAAATTATAGCTCCAAATGAAATCTCACAGTAGCACATAAATTGTAATATTAAAGAAGATCACAGGCTATTTTGCCAAATACTTTGGCTGCTGCATTAAAATGAGATATTTTAAAGAAAAAAATAACTATGCTATACAAAGACAAGTGTGAAATAACTAGAAAATGCATTATGACTATTAGCTCATACCCAATATAAATGCAACAAATCTCTATAAAATATTTGATTTTGTTTTAGTGAGATTTTCAGGAAATCTTCAGACATTCATCATACAGAATGTCATTGGTCCTCTACTTGCATGCTAAGATACATAATGTAAATGCAAATCTCTTCATCTCTTTCTGACTAATATTTCTGTGGATAAAGAAATATGATGAAGTGCTAAATCAGTATATTTCTCAGGCACAGAACCTTTCTTAGGTAGCAACATGTTTCCAAAATATGCAATCCCTCTTTTCTTTCAGTGGTAAATATTTGAGGGTTTTACAAAATTTCAACAGAGGTTACCTATTACATATCCAAGAAAAAAAAAATTCGTATTTTATGCATTACCTAAAAATGTCACATAGCACCATGTGACACTCCACTAACTCAAAAGGATAAAAATCACTACTTATATAGTCTTACAGACTCAGCCTAATGCCTGGAGGCAAGACAATAAGCCCTGTCTCCAGCAAACAAAGCACACATCCCTAGGCAACCTGGCATCTGGTATAATCTGCTGCTAGCAACAGCCATCTCCATCCACTTTAAAACCTGCGAGCACTACAGAAGAAAAAGCTTTTATTCAAGTCTTTTTATCCAAGAAAAAAAAATAAACAAAGTTTCTCTTGACACATTAAATGGCATTTTAATGTTATTTCACAGCTTTAACATTTTGCCATATCTTCTGGGACTATAACAAGAGTTAGGGGGGAAAAAGTTAAACTGAATACTCTTCATAAGCATTGCCTTCATTTAACTTTTTTTAAAGTTGTACATCTCTCTACAGAATAAAGAATTTTGCACACTGAGATTTTTTTCATTAAAATGCAATTAAATGGAAATGACAGAACTAAATTTTCAATTACAGCCAATTTTCATTACATCCATCCATACATCATACAATACCCACTAAAAATGAAATTATGATTTTTTTTCCTTATTTTCAAGAAACCACTTCTTAAAATACGCATTCCAGTATTATATTGTCAATTCCTTTTAATATTGTTCAACGAGCCCTGCTCATATTAACAAAAACTACAAAAATTATTCTTCAGAAATCTAGTTAGCATGAGAACTATATTAGAAGAGCTATTATCCATTAAAAACATGAATAGTAATGAGAGTAATACCTCATGGAATCTGGTAGGTGGCATGAATAAATACATCTTGTCTTTTAGAGCCCTTTATATTTTTCAGTTATATGAACCTTACTTTGAACTTTCAATTCAATTGATTCTGGAAACACCTAGAAATACACTCTTTTCTAAAAGCTACTTGCAAGATATACATCTGAATAGAAATTTAATTAGAGCAATTCATGTCTTAGGGATTATTCAAGCTACTTCCTAATAATGGGTGGGGAACAAGTGAGAAACAACAGGCACCCCAAGTACTTTGTACAGTAGAGGACTCGTACAAGGTTCTACTCCATTGCATAGGTACAGCCACTGAAACTTTTACTGTACTGTCAGGCAATGAAATATGTTCAATGCATTCTGCCTTTTACAAAGCAAATTTAAGAATGTAACTAGAAAATTTCTGCCTTGTTTACGTGCATGCTATTAGGAACCTGCCTAAACTGGAACACTCTGCTCACAATTTTCTGTAACATGTTGTTGCATGGTTCCTCTACTTCTTATCTTTTAAGGTCCAAGAAAATTCAGTATGTAACATGACAAAGATAAAGAAACACCTCCCACTCTCCAAAAAAGCCCCTCATAAGCGTTTGCTACATCAGCACTGTGTGTACAGCAATGCTCTGGATACCATGGCAGCCTGTGCAGGAAGCTGTTCCATGTTTTCATGACTCACACAGCTGCTCAGGCGGAACTACCACAAGAAAAAGGCGGGGGACCTACCCCTGAGGTTAAAATCTGACGTAGGAAATAAAAATGTGAAAGCAGACAAGATGGGCCAAGTTCAACAGAAGACAATTTGTGACACTGAAAATAATTGCTAACTTGCTCTTTGCTAGAGACAAGAGAAGCCAGATCACCACTGCTCGTCTGCTCACTTCGTTTTCCATAAACAGAGCTGACCACTGGACATCGATAAACTGTGACTAACTCCTATCTTTCAGAGAGCCACCAATACTTCCCAACAAAGCATCCGAGTTGCACAGGAAAGCTTAGAAGGCCTCTGGGGAAAAAAAAAGAAAAGAGAAAAAAAAAAAAAAGGCAGTCTGGTCTGTGGGGAAGAAAGCTGATAAACTACAGACTGGACAGCATGAAACATGCAATTTGTAAAGTGATGCTCTAGTGCCAGATACGTGAAATGAAATATTATGCCTACAGACCAGGACTAGGTAACAGTCAAACACAAGTAAGGGAAGAAGCAAGAGAGGAACTTTCAGCAAAAGCAATAAAGTAGGGGGAAAGTGCTTTGCAGTGAGCTTGATAAGCTTTGCATTGACAGTAGTTGGGAAATGTTAAAAAATAATAAGACTAATTATTTCTAATGCTAAAGTACAACAAGAAGTAACTTTGTTATCTGAAATGAAAAAGGAACTATTTCAACCTGAATCCTACCAGCAGATGACAACTGACTATACTCTCTAGGAAGTTTTTACATGAATGAACTACTCCTACCAACCACAGTACTCACCTCCTCATTGTACCTGCATAAACCTGGTAACTTTCACTTAAGAAGTATACAGTTAAATTGAATTGTGCAAAGCATCAGTGTAGTCTGTTCATGCTCTTCTCAGGGTCTTCTATTATTCAAAATACACAACACCCCTTATCAGGTATTTTAGAAAGATGTAAAACCATAAATCAGTGGGAGGTTTGCAGTCTGGAAATGCCCACAGAAATGTTAGTATATATTAAAAAGATCTGTTACAGCAGCTCTAGCTGAATACAGTATTAGCTAAGTATATGAGAGATCAGGCTATTAAAGATTATAAAAAGTAAAATCGAGGAGATACTACTTTCCAGGCTATAGAAATGGTGTTCTGATGTCTCTGGGGAAAAAGAAATGCTATTTGGCTAAAGATGCAAATATGTGAAAGAAAGATCTCCTCTCTCTCATCTGCTGAATTAATCAGCTGGAAGCCACAAGTTTTAAAGAGAGCACAACAACTCTGGAATGAAAAGATAGTGCCTGTATAGTATATGGAATCCATTCCTGAAAATGCATAAATTCTCGCAACAATCTTCTGTTTGAAAAATTACAAATGGTAATTTAAACTGTGGCTTTACAGGTTTTGAGCCGACCTAGTATCTCATTAGTACACAAAGGCTTGCTGCCTATCCTCTCTGTTGTTGCTGCTCCTACCTTTCTCCAACTCCAACCCCTCCTCTTCCTCACTTCTGGCTGTCTGGTATCTCTGCTCCACGCTCTACTGGGTGCTTCCAGGGCCCCATTTAACTCACAGATATAGGAGAAACCTATTGAGCCGAGGTTGGGGGGGATTTAAAACATTTTATTCTATTAAGTTAGCCCATGGGAGAAGGGCTGCAGCAGAGCCAAAACAGAAGTCAAGGGAAAGCTGTTAGGAAGGAAACAAAAAGAGAAGGACATGGGAACTCCTTGTTTCATCTATGGTGATCTTGACAAGTTTTGTGAAACCTCTGAGGTCACAATATGATGAGCGGTGTAGGTGAATGAAAAGCAAAAAGGATGCAGAAACTCATACGTGTTCTGTTTTCGAGGTTAGGGACAGCCCCACAGAAAAAGACTTGTGGAAAACCCGAGGGAAGCTCGTCAACATTATTAATCAGAGCAGAACCACTCTAGTCTACTTAGACCTGTCAGCTCCCTCATACACTTCCACAATCCCCAAAGAATTACTATAATTTGTCTGCAAGGCATGTGAAGATGCTAAGTTCATTTCAGGATGCTTATGCTGATTATTGGAGTTTATTAAATTGCTCTTCGAGGACCAGTCTCTAGCAAAGCAGCTGTCTTAGTTACCATGCTGGATTCACCGACCTTGTCTCCTTTGGCAAAAACCACCGGGTAACATGCACAACACTCTGGGGGAAAAATAAGTTCCATGTCCTCCTCCTGACAAAAGCAAGCATGTCTTCTCTGAAAACACTTCAAAAAGACAAAAATGCTTGCTCCATGAAACTCCAAACCGAGGTTGCAAAGATGTGCTCCAAACAAAAATAAATAAAGCACAAAAATATCCTCCTGCAAAAGAGCTTTTCATAGAAGGTGAAATGTCAGCTCAGAGAATAACCCCAAGACTCTCATGCTACATAACAAATTATTCCCCAGGTTTCTGATAGGAATGGAAAATTGTTTTCATCCACCTACCTGGCAATGCGCATGAAATGACTCAGCTTTGTCTGCAAAAAGCAATCTTATTTGAAACTCTAGACCCAGTCAAATCTGTGCCCAAGTTTTACTCCAATTTTCTGTAAATGTAACTTTATAGGTAACAATTAAAGATGTAAGAGCTATTCCTGGGCAGTCACTACTCAAAGAAATACAATATTTTAGTGGAAATTATGGCCTTTCTTTCTTGTAAAGTTTTTCAAATTAATAGTAAAAAGATTTTCTCAAATTGAAAAATCAGACCAGCACATGTCCAGGAAGAAGATGGGATAAAGGAATATAATTCTACATCTCACTTTGGTCCCATGGCTGGTAATTTTTGCAGCTCCACAGAAGGCTGAATTGACCAACAGGATGGCCCTTGGTCAGGCTAAGCAAGCATGGTTACAGGCCAGGTCCTGTCCCTCCAGATGATTAAGAAAACAGATTTTTAAAAAATTAATTTAAATTTAAAGCAAATCTGCAAAATCCGTCATTAGAAATTATCAGCCTTACAAATAAAAAAAATTATTTTAAAAGGGAAGTATAACCAATGTCAATCAGCTCCTTAAAAAAGCTGGTGGTGAACAGATTTTTACTTGTTGACTACAAAGCATATATGCTTTAAGGTTTTTTTTTCCTTATTACAAGAAAGTTGGTATTTTTCTTTTTCTGTTTACTTAGAATATTGAGGGACCTTGTCATACAATAGAAAATACTAGAAACAACATTTGTCCTCTCAAGACTGTTAAACAGATTCTGCTAAAGGGGTATCAGACCAGGTGCCAACACACCCATTTGCCAGTTCAAACCTCCCCCAGCTCTAGTCAAGTGAACAGTACAGTCTGCCAGGACTTGTTACACACTGACAAACCCACACTGGCTAACACAGGTGACATTCATGCTCTATGGAAGAGGTTCACTCAAACACTGAGAAATTTATTTCTGCAATATTTTGCAACTGTTTAGGCTCCTACCCTTCTTCTTTGGATAAAACAGCAACATATATTTGCCTTTGCTGCTGTACAGATTTGGGGGTTTATGAGTTTTCTTTTTAAGCACATAATTGGTGGGATACACTACTATGTTCCTGAGCTTCTTTTCTTGCTCCTCTCTCTCAGTTTTGATCTTAAGCTCTCTGCTGACAGCACAAGCATCTTGAACTCCTTTGAGGCACAGAGTATCAGATATGCTGAAGTTCTGCCCACTCGGTCTTGCAAAAGCAGGGGCTGCTGGTAGCAACACCCCCAGGGAAGTGCTGCAGGTGGCAAAAACTGCAATTGCCTTTAAAAAAGATTTACCAGTTTCTGCATATCCTCGAAGCTTCATGTCCTTTAGCACATAGATGACAAGTTGTAGTAAGGTTCTAAAAATATTTCACTGTCTTTCTACATCTCCAGTTTCATGCTAGTCTTTCTTCAGTAAGGATCTAAGAAATTACAATGGCAACAGTTTCTAGAAGTAGAACCAGCTCCAAAGCTATAGCAGCAATTTTGTCCTTTTCTCTTTGCCTTCTGCCACTACTTTCCTCCTTCAAGTGCAAGCATTTTTGCATTCTTTCTACTACTTCAAAAAAAGCAATACTTCATTCTCCTCTTTGAAATGTGAAAATTTAATCCTATTCTGAATTTATTTCTGCATATATAGATGAACTGTTTAAAGATATACTTGTCTCAAAACCAGTGAAAGGAAATCTCATCTAAATTCACTTGGAAAGGGACATCGAAGTTCTGACAGATTAAGGAAATTGAAGTCAAAATCATTACAGTGAACTTTTAATATAACCCACTCGACAATTCCTCTATAATTTCTACATATATTCCTGCAGGAGGAACAATATTCTATTGTAGTATTTGTGGCATATCTTTCCTTTATGTTTAGTTAACTGACCATTTATTATACTTTACCTTCCCAAACTTCCCCCCTCTTAGCTCTATTCATCTCTAAAAATAAAAGAAGAGCAGTTTAAGGCATAGAATAATGATTCTAATTAATTTGTGAAATACTACACTGCCTCTCAGGTTCAAAGTCCAGGCAGGCTTCAAGTTACATGCATCCATGGCCACAGGTTGTAATATAAAACCTTTTTGATACAATGGCTAAAAAATGAAATTAGTGTAGTATGTCTCTCCTTAAGAGACTACCTACAAAATTTAAAAAGGAACATCAAGAGAGGTTGCTGTTCCAGAAGCTATTATGAGCACTTTTCTCGTTTCTTCGGTAAGTATAACACATCAGGATTTTTTTTCAATAAGGTAAGGACAGTGAAAATCCAGAAAAAGGTCTGGACTAAACACCTAGAACAGTACATGATACTGACAGTGTTGGTTTTACTGAGTCATCAGAACAAAAACCCCAGCAGGCTTGTATGGTGTGTCTGACATGGAATGTTCTGACAAAAAGTTAAGGATAACAAAGGAGCTAACAGCCAACTCATCTTCTCTTGGATTCCTCCAGGGCCGAGAAAGAAAACCACAGACCTGAGACACAGCCAAAGTTCTGACTATCAGGGCTTTTTCTTACACAGAATCAGGTGGCTACAACTACTGCACAAAAAGAAGGAAAAATAACTTCTTGAGACCCACTTAATACAGTTTTCATCTTGCATGCATGTAAGACTGTCAGAAGTTATCCAACAAAGAAAAGGGAACAAAATTCAAAGTAATTTTCAAAACAGTAAACTGCATGTACTTTTTCCCCTTATGAAAATGTTATGTGAGCAGCTGCACTGTGCCTAGTTTTTGTCAGGAATTATGAAATATACAAGGACTACAGCACAGTGTGATGAAACAGAAACAAGTGACAAAGAACAGAAAGAGGAGGGGAGGAAAAAAAAAAGGAAAAAACCAGGTTTGGCTCCTAAATACTGAAACCTTCATTCTGTCCAAATTGCGCTGTATCACATTTTAATTGACTTTTGTTTGTTTCAATTAAATTCTTCCAATAAAGACAAATAAGCTCTTCCTAATCTAGAGAGTGAGAACTGATCATAGTATCTGAATAACTCCTCAATCTCCTGCTTATGTTTTACTTATTCACAACTGAGACCGACTTCATGACAATTGGTTCATGTTTCTTGGTCTTCGCCATATACATCCCATTCTTTGCAACAGGTAATTTAGCCATCAACCTTATCTCAGCAGATTATGAAGCTATGGCAACTAACTCTTCACTGATATATTTAATTTTTCGTTGTATCATATCAGACGTAGAAGAATGGTAAAGATGCAAACAACTCCCCCTGGACTGTATTTTGACATACACATTTGTTTGTATGGTTTCTGTAAGAAAATCTAGTTTCTTTACCAGTAGAACATCTTAGTGGTTCCTACAGTCACACAAATTCATCACAGTTCCTGAAAGCAACAGATTCCTACACTGCTTTAACTTGATGTTTCAGAAGGGCCTTGCACTATACACTATGATATAAACTGAATAGATATTCCTATTTTCTTCAGAGGCTGAAGCTTTGAGTTGGTGGTTACACACATAGTTTCAAGACTGTGCGTCTGAAGAAAAATTACTTTGTCTTTTTCTACCCAGGCATTTTTAATCACATTATCAAAAACAAAACAAAAATTCTGGGTTGACTTGAATGACAAGTGCACTTTGCTCTTGCCTGGGTACGGCTGCAAAAAATTATCCACTCAGTTGTTGTCACTGATGCTTAAACAGGGGAAAGGAGAAGATGTTATTTGAAAAAGGGAAGCTCAAAAGTGCATCAAGCAGTGAAAGATGGCTTTAGTGCACTCCCACTGTGAGGTGGGACTGATCAGAGCTGCTACATCTGCTCATTGCTAACAATTTATGCTGCACGCTTCCTTCCACTCTGGCTTTTTGATGTGCATGCTTGGGAAAACATTTGCAGAGAGGTTGCTGAAAGAAGGACGAGAAAGAGACAAGTCCTAGATGTAGCTCTGAGAAATTACCACTTTAGACATCTAAATCTAGTTCAAAATGTATTATTTAAAGAGCTAAAAATTGTAACTTCTATCAGAGCTGAAGGAGTAATTTCTCTAAATGTATTAACTTGTCTGAGAGTATTTCCTAAAATAACCAAGGTATCAGTCAAGTAGTTTTCACAATAAATGATATTGTACAAGTTTAATACACTGCCAGGCATCTTATAAGGATAATAATAAATGCATAGGCTCATGAAAGTTTGAGGTTACATGCATATCTGAAAGGTCAGAACAATTTAAAGGATTCTAGCAACAAAACTTAGTTTCTACGTCTTAATTTCTAACAAGCAGCAATCCAACTGAATATAAATATATGCCCGTGACAACTACTTTCCTCCCAAAGCTCTATTTCCTTTTTATCTTTCCAAATTTCCCATAAACCTTAATTCTAACACATTCATACCACCATCTTTACAGCACCCTTTTACCTGCGTAAGCAGGCTCTAACACTGCACAGTACTTAGCGTGTGGCATATAACCAGCAGCTGTAAATATTTGAGCACAGTAAATCACATATAACAGTTCACCAGGATTTCACAGTTTTACAGATCTTACCAGTGGATCAGGAAGGTCAGGAGAAAGGCCTCATTACAGTATGTTATTGATCAGTGGCTTTTTAGAGACAATAATCTATCAGGAGAATAATGAATCATTTTTAAAGGTTATTTTGCAAGTCCTTTGCAAAATGAGTTAGGTGCTTTATACACCTATATGCATTTTTCCTGATGAGGGATCACTCATAGGTCAGTACAGGAAATGGAGGCAGACTCGAGCTGCATGTTCATGAGGCTCCCAAAATCTAGTGCAATGGATTCATGATCTTTACTAAAGCTCTAATGAAAAGACCCTTCATGCTAAAGCTCCCTCCCTGGACTTCAGGCACATAGTAAATTCATACCTAAGTTGTAACGCTGAAGTTTCTTTGTAACATATAAACAGTTCATAAAGTAATAATACCAACCTTTTAATATCTTAAAAATATGACTTGCTCAAATTGCATTTAATTTCCTATGCAACCACATTGTATTTTTAATTCATTTCTATTTTTAATACAACATACATCTCTGCAGACTCCAAGACACCTCACTCCAGGAAACTATACTAAATAATGCAGCACCCTGCATTAAGCTCACTTAGCTCAGAATTTGACTGAATCTCCCTGGAAATTGTCATCATGTCAAGAAACTTCAGAAAAGAAATCCCTTTGGTCCTACCAGCAGTTTCAAAGAAATTCTGTTCTATGGTTCCGAAATGCTGTAGAATTTGAGAGGATGGGAGAAGTGCTAACCACACATCTTATGCCTTTGAAATTTGCTCTAAAGATTTCTCATATCTTTCTTCCAAATGTTCATAGAAACTCAAGTACATTTTTCAGATGCTGATTGCACTAAGCATATAACGTTTTCTTTGAAATACTACTTCATTAATAAACATGATGATTTTTTTTTTCCCTACCATAGCCTATATACAAAGATTCAAAGTATTAAATAGGCAATTGAACCTATTTTTCTGAACAGTCTACACACAGAGGAAGATCTTTGCTTGTCATCAAGCAGAAGTTTGTCTTTAAACAGGTGCCAGAGGAAGACAGAACTCGTTTCAATGAAGCTTAAATTGGGAAACTGAGCACCCTGCTCCCTGAAGCACCCTTTAAAATCTGTGCCCCATTCATCAACTTTTCACATCTCTTGCTACAAGGCAACACACTCCAGGTTTCCCTAGCAGGAGAGTAGTGTGAGTTAACCTTATTTAAGATGATACAAAACTTCATATCTGTAGAAAATAGGACTACCTGTATCAACAGAAGGCAAGCCAATTCCTCAGTAAGGGACAGTATGCATGAATTTAATATGCTACCCGCACATATACACACTACAGAATTTCAGATGTAAAAAGCTAAGTTCTACATCACCGTAATCAGCAGATGATTTTTTTTTTAGGGCATCTTAGATTTAACAGCATAAAACAGTAAGGAGCAAACATCTTAAGTTTCTAACCTGGTTTTCATTATCTCCTTTACACAGAGCTAGACAGCGCTGCACTGTGCTTTTTCTTTTTTTTTGTTGGGGTCTTTTTCCCCTCAAGTTAAAGCTCTTACCCTGTTCTGTGCCCTGATCATGGGTCAAGTTAAGGCCAGATCTACTCTAATGACCTTCAGAAGCCTTGAGAGCCTTCACTCCCCATGCACTCTCCTTAAAATGCTGTTACAGCTACATTCTCCCTCCCTACTCCCATGAGCGTACCAAAATTGCTCTTACTTTCCGCCTCCATTCACAATATATACCAATTTATTTCTGCCAGTATTTGCCACTTTCAAAAAAAGCTATCAGATGTCATATGCAAGAGTGTCTTCCTCCTGACAGGAACTAGACAGGACCAGACAACATCCTATCTGTAAAGCAAGGTTAGCTTAAAGAGATACTGCATCACCATAATCATTCCTCTCTATGGAAATAGTTGTATCTGAAGTAACACTGAGATGGATAAACTGTGCTTCCATCCAGTTTGAAATGTCATCAGTATCAGAAAAATCACAATGCCAATAATAAAGATATCAAATTAGAAAACAGAAAATCAGAAAAGAATCACTTGCTGCAGTAAACTTCTTTTGAACCGTTCCTCCAACAACCTTTGCTTTAAAAAGTAACGCAGGAGAAAAAGCAGATAAATATTTTACTCTTCATACATTGGCTTTATCAATTTTAAAGCACAAAACCAGAGCATGTGTGGTGTTGACAATGAGTTATAATATTCAATAGGACTGCTCAAGCTCTGAAAGTACATGAATAATTTGAGAGCTTGCCCATAACTCTCAAAAGTTATACATTTTAAAAAGCCAACTCCTTAATTTCACGTTCTGTACTCTAAACTATGCACACTTGACCTTGACATCAAAATGGGCAACAATACTCTCCACATTTTCAACATACTATACATGTTAACTAATACATCACAAACTATTCCTGCTCTATTGATTTTACACATTCTGGTATTAGTGAATTTGCAACACATATACTGCATTTACACTTGATCAACATAACGTTAAATGTTTTTATTTTTATTATGATTTTCTTTCTGCCAAATGGGACATAATTATATGTTGAAACTGTTCAAGATGCCAATGTCTTCCCCAAAAGAGTATTTGCTGTCTGTAACTACCAGAGGAAGTCACACAGTGCTAATTTCTGCTGCTGAGGCTATGGTCTCTGGTTGGTATCTATCCAGCCACCATTTTCCAGAACTTACCCAATCCATACATCATGCATTCAATTCCTATTTGTACCACAGGAAGTGGTAAAAATGGAAGCTGTTTGAAAGCCTGTATCCTCTCTCCTGTTGCTCTCGGACTCCCCAGCCACACGTACCCTTCATTCCATAAAAGCAGCACTCCCCCTGCCATGTGACCATCAGCCAATATTCCAAAGAGAGCACAAATACGAGACTGGCAGTTCTGTACGAGCCCAAGAAACACCGGATGTTTTTTTCATGATTGCAAACAATAATTTCCTCTGTGGACTATAAATTATGCTCTTATATCTTTTGCCTAGCATACAGTTCTCTGTAGGTCAAAGAGAGCTTTGGATTAAATCAACAATCTGGAGCATCATACTTTTCCTGTTGTTGTTTCTTTTATTATTAACTCAATATTAGCCTTCCCCTGGTCCAATGGAACTTTCCCAGCATTGCAGATTTGTTAGACTTAACATCCACCAAATAGTACCACAGTTATGGCATTTTACAAAGCTAGCAAATTTATATGCTTTGCACAAATTTGTATAGGATATACCAAAGATCTATAATAAATATACATTCTTAGCATCATTTCAAAATTTTTAGGATAGCCTTCCCTTCATTCATAGAGCTCCCTACCATATATATTCCCTTACTAACATTAGAGTCTCTTTGCCATAATTCTAGACTACATAGATGCAGGTGCATCTTGTAAAATTTTCCACTTTCCTATGGATATGTAAAAATACTGCCTTAACATCACCTGATTAGACCTTTTTTCCATATTCCCCACACTCCTAGATTACAGAATGGTGGACTAGCTAAGGAACTTTTTCACAGTGTAGTCTAAATTTTTCTTCTCCAACAATTTCACTGGTTTCTTCAGTTCTTTCCAAATGCTAAACATGTTATTCACTGAGATAATCCCCATGAAAGTAATCAACTTCATATAGTCCCTAATTGCTATCAAACTATCAGTTTGAAATCCATTAATGATTTCATCTTTACACAAAACCCTCAGTTTAAAATTAACTTTCAACACCTTTTAGGTAGAAAAACGTTTATGGTAAAAATATAGACATACTTAAATGCAATGTTTTCAGTTTTCTGAAAAACTTTGTTCAGTATGAACAGTCCAAACAGGTCAGATGGACAAATAGTTGTGTAGGAAGGCACCTTGTTACCCTGAACTTCTATTTGTCAAGTAAATCTCACTCTAGCAGAAGCCGTCCATCTGTTGTGCATAAAAATAGCAAAACCAGTTTGTTTGCATTCCCAGTAAAAGCTAATCAGTGGGGGGGAGTAGGGGGTATGAGGTGTGGGAGCAAGATACATCTCTGCTTACAAACAGGCTTCCGGGAACAGTCAAGTAGGAGTTATTGATGCAGGATCTCAGACACCATTACTTTCACAGAGATTTCAGACAGAGTAAACTTGTTCTCAAGTGGGAGAAATAAATGCTACAAAGCCTGTTGACATAAAACACAGAAATCTAACTCTTGTACATGTAAGCCTGCGGAAAACTTGGCCCCATTTCTACCAAAGAAGTATTTACAACAAAATGAATGTACCGAATAAGCTAAAGACTCATGATAGATATTAGATGATTTTGAACTACGGTTATGAAAGCCAACATTTGATATTGAACTCTGTTATTAGAAGACATCATTATCAAAATAAAAGCTCCTAAGTACCAAAACAATGGAGATTCATTAACAAGTACTGCTTCAGAATTAAACTGAGCGCTGAGGATTCTAGAGAAATATGAAGATACAATCACATTAAAGAACAGTTCATGGCATATATAAAGTTTTAGTTACAGAATGGTTTGGGTTGGAAGGAACCTCAAAGATCATCTAGTCCCAATCCCCTCTGCCATGAGAAGGGACACCTTTCCCTACACCAGGTTTCTCAGAGACTCATCCAACCTGGCCTTGAACACTTCAAAGGACGGGGCATCCACAACTTCTCTGGGCAACTTTTTCTAGTGCCTCACCACCCTCACAGTTAAGAACTTCTTCCTAATAATCTGTTCTAAACCTACTCTCTTTTAGTTTAAAGCCAATGCCCCTTATCCTGTCATTACATTCCCTTGCAAGTAGTCTCTTTTCAACTTTCTTGTATAAAACATACCAGATACTAGAAATCTTCCTTTTGCAGTGTTTATTATGTGCACACATACTTTCATGAGTGTAAACAGTGAAAAAATGAGGGGGAAAAGTAACTTCTTAGCACAAATATATTATTCAATTTCTAAAAAGTATAGTATGCCAAGTACCTGACTAATACCACAAGACAAAGGCAGAAGCTGAAATAAGAATTTCTAGTTTGCCAGAAAGACCTTGTAAACAACCAGCAATCAATAGGTCATTTATTCTGAATGGAAATTTTCAGCATTTGTTTTATTTGTCCTTAAGGCCTGTGATACATAAGGATTGCACTGGTGTAGAAGCTAATTTATGCCAATTTGGTTTAGAGCTGAGGTCTCAAAAGACGAAGCTTTCCGTGGGTTCTGACTGATGGAATCTTGGCTGAATATTTCACTTAGGTCCATAATGCCTTGTCTCACAAGGTTAATTTGTCCATGTTAAACAGTTTGGCAATTTACAGTAGTATCATGAATGGGGGCAATTCCATACCTTAGCTGCAGGGGAGGGCAGCTTCTGGAATGCTGTTTTCCAGCTCAGACCTGGCAGTGTTTACATGTGAAACTCACTGTGAGTTAGGAACATTTTTATCAGACTATAGATAAACCAGAATAAAGTTACAATGTGGAGCAGAAGAGTACTTTGTAAAATCTGATAGGAAAACCAAGCCGCTCTCCTTCAGACACCCTCTCAACAGCACTGGATACATTAGGTAGCCTCAGGGAAAAAATTCTGAGATCAACCTCAACTGGTAAAACAAAACAAGAGGTCATGTCAGTTTGTATTTGCATGTTTAGTATGTTGCTAAATACACTATGATCTGATTTATTATCTTATGTTTCTTAGGCAAATTTAAGAGACCTTGAACTCCTCTTGTACTAACTGAGGGCATCTACTTTATTTGACTTGTGTTGCTTCTCATGTGTTCTCTCCTTCCTGTTAAAATACAGTCTTACAACTGACAAACCCTCAGAAGATCTTTGTAATTCCGTGTACAGAAACTATCTATGTGGATATAGGTAGCATAGCTATCAAATACCTTCTGCAATACTGCATTTTATAACCTCAACATTCTAAAAAAAAAGACGGGGGGAGGTTTTTGAGGCAAGCACCAAGACCATGAAAATATTCCTTTTCCAGTGGAAATAGGTACATCTAGGTAGTGTACAATATTTTTCACTTAAATTTTCAAATGTTCTTTTAAATACTAAATCTTCTCATATGTATCAGGTTAGTTATTATCCACTTCTTACGGTGGCACAAATATACCGACACTGAAGTGGGTTGAAGGGGCAGTAAAAGAAGAATTATTATACTTGAAGTCTTTACCATGAATCCTTCAACCTACCTAAGTCAAAAGCATTCTCTGCTAACATATCTGATCACCATTCCAACTCTTGAAACATTTCATCCACTTTTACACAGAAGAAATAAAAGGCGGAAGGAACAAAAACCCTGATCTTCCATCTAAAGAAGGTATTGCTCTAAATTAATCAAGGATTTTTGATAGAAAATAAAGCGCATCACTGCAGCACACAGAAATATGTGGAAGTAGCTGGATGAAAGACTATTTCAAGGACCGTACTTTTACTCAAAGTTGTTATGCTGACTTCAACAAAGATAAGGTAACTGTTAAGTAAAAAGTAAGAGTCTACTTGATTTATTAAATGAAAGCTTAAACTCGGGGGGACCTGTCTCATTCAACCACTTTTCATCAAAAATCCATATGTAAAGACTTTAGCACTTCAAGTCAGTCATTCTGGGTTGTCTTTTCTGTGTGTTCCCCCTTCCCAACAGCAGAGATTGCACGAACATTTCCAAAGAACGTACTTGGCACATTAGTTTGGACACTTTTGCTAGAAGTTCTCCACTTCACTGTTTCACTTCCGAATTGGTTGGCATAGCTAGAAGGCTAATGAGACTTACCCTTGCTGTTAGAGTGCCAGGTACAAAGAGTAAGACACGTCACAAGGAATCCTCAGTACTCTGTGTCAGAGCGCTGCTCATTTAGACCAAGGTTCTTGAGCACTGTATTTTCCTCAGATTTTGTTTTTGGAGGAAGATGAAGAAGGAAACATCATTAAAAATATAAATAAATAAATAATTCTTTCTAAGAGTATGTTGACTGGAGGTTGGCTCTGCCAGCCATGATCAGCACTCAGATGTGCCAGGCCAAAAAAAGGGAAAACAGAGGGCACCAGTGTGAGCCAGTAAGAGGCAGAAGCAGCAGGTCATATAGGGATGAGTAGAGCAGCAGGGATGTAAAGGAGGATGGCCAAGAAGGCAAGATGTGAGCTGGTAAACAGACTATAGGAAACGTTTAGTGATTTACCAATGTTTAATGAGATTATGTCATCCTGCCTTCAAGTTTCACAAGCGCTACTGGAATCCATTTCCACCAGGCTGACAATCTAGGAAGACTCGAGACGACTGAATTTCAGTGCTGTACAGGCTGACTTCATAAATGTTCTCCCAGAAGAACTTGAAGATGGTTTTCACCTTTACCAGAGTATCATCATAAGCTTTCACCTTAATGCCAAAAGGCAGAAAACGCAGTTGCTATACTGTTTTAAAAATACTCAAGCAGAAAGATCACAAGTCTTCTATGTCTTAAGTAAAATATTTAAGGAGACAACATATTTCAACAGTTGCACATAAAATCACCTACAGACATATATTAAAACACTGCAAAACTCATCATAGGTCTGCAATGGATTATTGCTGATTTACTATCACTGTGGCATTTAGTAAAGTAAAATAAGCTGAAAATACAACAAGCAGTATAACATTATTCCCTGGAAAGCAGGGCAGTCATTCTCCATGCAAAACAACAAAACTAAGTTGTATCTCATGCATTCATCTAGAGTGCTGTACAGTAACTGCATTTAACTAAGCCCCCAAACTTCACAGGGGTCTCCGAACAGACACATGTAGCTCAGAACAACAAGTGTCCTAAATTTAACAGTTCAACCAATACAAAAGACTTAACATTTTTTTTAAGATGGCAGTATGCAGAATTGCAATTATCATCAAAAAGACTTTTAAGATGTCGTCCACGCTTTCAGACTTAGGTTGATTTAAACATTTTCATTTAGGATGTTTGTGTTTTCACTAAGGGGTTATCTACTCTGGATCAGTCAGCATTTACCTATCACTGGTTTAATACTGCAAGTAACTTCAATCAACAGAGAGTGTTTTACAGAGTTACAGAACAAAAAAAAAAGAACAAAAGTGTGTGACAAGGGGCAATTTTCATGATCTAAAATCAACACAGTATAACTTTTCATGCATGTATTTAGGAACTAACATTTTGTAGAAATTTTGTTTGCTACATAAAAGCAGTGGTGCTAGAAGACTATTATGCCCTGAAATGACTGAAAAAATATTCCAGAGAACAATTAAATTATGATATATTTGTTTATCCCAATGCATAAGCAGACTGTGCAGGTTATCAAATTCTCAAAAATGCATTTTTTCTGTATGCACTGAATATATATAAAGGGACTGCCCAGTGGTACTGCTATTCTAATGCTGCACATCCAATAAGGCAACCAAAAGCAGTGTATACTTCATTCCTGCAATTTCTTACTGTTTCCCAGAGAACACATTGCCTAAAAGCCCAGTTCTTCCCACCATACTGCTTACTTTCCTTCACTCTAGCTTGACTTTCTCTACCTGTGTGAAATTTTACCAGCCAAAAGAACAGTGCAGGGTAAGCGCTTTCTGCTATTGAAAGAGAAATAGATCTACAGCTGTGTCTGATCACAAGACAACAAAACCTCTCAGTGAGTTTTGTGCTGGGGCTGCTTCACTGTGTGGGAGCAGGCCCAGCCCCTGAGCTGTAGATACTCCACTCCCAGAAAACCAGGAGGCTCAGAGTGAAACACAAACAAATAAAGAAGGTGAACAGATACCTAATGGGGAATTCTACTGAAAAGAGAACTGTAAGTTGTTTAAACTCAAAAAAAGAGTGGCCAAAGTTATTTCCTTTTGACCCTATTGCCAGGCATGGGGTCATGTTTGTTTTTAACACAGAGAAATGCAGTATTTTTATCCATTTGGTAACCACTGTCATAGATTTGCCTCCTATCTTCTCTTCACTCCCACTCAAAAGTGGCCAAAATTGCTATTTATAGGTTGCTGTAGGTAAGCAATTAAAAACAAGAATAAGTATGATCACCATTGTATTAAGTCAACACGTCACTAGTGCTCATGCAAAACCAAAATTTCTGGTGGGGCCAGCTGCTCAGACTTGTATGCAGCGACCATTTTCAAATGGATCATATTCATTACATGTGTTGCTTGAAAACAAATCCATGAAAACAAAAATTTCAGGTGAAGAGCTTTATTATTCATCATCACCATTATGAAGACCTGAGCCTAAGGGGGAATTTGTAAGTGCTTAGATTTTCTCTTGCAGATTTGAAAAGCTGGCCTCTAGGGAACTGTATTTCTAGAGTTTGTGGAGTATTGTTAAGGAAAATGCAGATGGCAGAAAAAAGAGGTCCTTTGGATTATTTCTATAAAACATGGTTTTCTGTCTTTTCTTCCCATCAGGGACAGCTAAGCAAGTAAATACAAGACCCATCAAGCAACATAGGTGAGGATGGGGGAGAGGACACAGATGGAACAACAAAGAATGCATTTCTTGACCATAAGCAATTCTGGCTTGCCAAATGGAAGAGTGAAGAAAAGCTCAGTGGTCAGCTCCCATGTCCAGCTATGTAAGCATGGATCATCTGGAGGCATTGGCACTAACACAGTGCAAGACAGCCAAGCTGAAATCTTCAAATCAGTTCAAAAACAATTTGGTCCTCTTATCCATGAGTTTGTCTGAAGGTCTCTCTAGAAGTCGGCAGTCTGCTAAGTATTACTAGTACTAATGAGGAAAAAAAGCAAAATAATGGTAAACATTTCAAATTTATATAATTATTTGCAGTGCAAATCACAGAATTCTAGAATGGTGTGGGGGTTGGAAGAGGCCTTAAAGACCATTTAGGTCCGTCCTCCTCTCCCCTGGGCAGGAAACCCTCCCTCAAACCCGGTTGCTCAGAGACCCATTCAATCCGGCCTTGAACACTTCAAAGGACGGGGCATCCAAAACGTCTCTGGACAATCAGTTCCAGTGTCGTACCACCTTCACAGGAAAGAATTTCTTCCAAAAATCTAAGCTAAACCTACTCTCTTTCAGTTTGAAGCCATTCTCCCTTGTCCTGTCACTATACGCTCTTGCAAATAGTCTTTTTCCATCTTTCTTGCAGGCTCCCTTTCCAATAGCTGCAACTTTCACCTGACCTCCCTACAAACACAGAGAATACACATAGACAATTTTACACAAAAGTCACTAATCTTTACTTTCTCTGCCCAGTTTGATAGTTCAGCATTAGAAAACACAGCCATACTAATGGAAGCTATGAACTTTTTATTTTGGAAGTTAACAGATTCAAATTTGAACAGTGGGACAGATGGGGAAACTGCTAAGCGAACACAAAATTGCATATTTCAAAGACTGTTTTCTGGCAGAGTAATAAAAAAAAAATAAAGCTGCTAGAAGCCATGCCAGAGGCAAGTGGAAATAAAATCAAATCAGCGCCTGTAAAGCCCATCTTCTGAAGGCTATTTGCACTGCTCCCAAGCAAGGGGCTATAATTACCCTCTCAACTACCTACGGCATACTGTTAATTATGAATTTCACTGTTTTTAAAAGAGTTAACACCCGCACAACAAGAGTTAATATAAATAAATAAATAAATGAACATCTCTTGAACCATTCCTTAACAAGCAGTAATACCCAGGAATAAGCTGATAGCCTTCTGACTCAGTAAGACCATTACCAACATGCTCTACTTCAGTATCACTAGGCATACATGGAAGCTAGCTTGGTAACCATACATAGCAAACACATGTTTCAGCATGTCACGATATGTGACAGCTGCCTATCCCATTGCATACTAGAACAACCTTGTTACTTAAAAAGAAAAAAGGAAAAAAAGCTCAGAATGGCACTGACTTGCATTTAATGTATCAGCTTTCATCTGAGGATCATAAATCCTTTGTCCAAGAACCATTTTTCTAACCTCATATCCACAAGGTGGATATCTTTCCTTATCACAATTTTACATCCCCAAAAAAAGTAAAGACTGACTTGTTCAAAGTCAATCAAGCAGTAAAACCAAAATCATGTTCCAAAATCCAGACCATCATCCTGCTGTCAAAATTAAACCAGCCTCGACTGGTGTGTAACAAGAGACAGACTGGCTGCAACTTTTTCCAGTTCAGTGGACAAAGCTTTCCCTTTAAGTGTGTTACAACATTGGAGCCAATGGAGCCAAAAAACTGCCTAACATAAAATGAACCACATTCAGACTTTCGCTGCCTGAGTGTTGCACAAACCCTCGGTCTCAGAAAGACGACTGGCACACATTCAAAGTGATGAGTAAACCAATCCCCTTCAATATGCCATTTCTGATATGGCGTGCAGGACAAACAAAACTCTTTGTATTTGAGTTGAGTTTGGTTTTAAATAACTCAGACTTCATTTTACCTACCTCATATGACTGATTTAACTTTACAAGGTTAACTCAAATAAACCTTTTAAGAAATAAGACAGTGTCAGGGACATTCTCTTTTCCAGAAAAAATATCAAAAAGTGCATAAGAGAGCAAAGGAGGAGTTGTTACTTGTCTAGCTCCAGCCAGCTGGCAAACTTGCATCCCCCAAGGCCAGACCTGAAGCTGAACCCATTGGGTCTGAGATGGAGAAATCACAACCACCTGAGGAAAAACTCAGAGATGCAGCCAAAAAAAAAAAATTCAGGCACACACTCCTTTCTGAGTCCGTGTGTGGCAACAACCCCGTGAAGCTTATTCACAATGTTTACACACAAAAAAAAAAATTTAGCTGAGCCCAGCCATGTTACTTGTGCTCTTCCACATATTTTAGATAAATTGACCATGGGCTCTCAAGAGCAAATGAAAGATGATGACATTTATCAAACACACAGTCTTCATACCTACATTGCTCCAATGAAGACTATGAATTTAACTGTTAATTGAATTTAACTTCACACAAGCATTTTCAAGATTTCAGTGGCAATTAATAGGAAGAGTTTTCAAAATTACTTCTTTTTTCCTCAAAATAATCAGCTAGACATTTTTAAACTAGAATTACAGTTCAGCACTAGGCCCATGGCATGGGCCTGTGCTATCAAATTGTGAGTAATTTTTTATGTCATCAAGTAATTGTAGTGAAAGTAAAGCACTGTACTCTAGTGCACTTCCAGTGCATTTGATAGCCTTCTTCACTTTAATTAATGGTTGGTACGTAGGGGTTTTTCATCAAGTAATTTAAGAAAATTATCAAATTTCTGCCAACAGAAACATTAGCTGCTCACAATTTAAAATTTTATATC
The DNA here is from genome assembly GCA_013399895.1 of Serilophus lunatus. Lineage (NCBI taxonomy): Eukaryota > Metazoa > Chordata > Aves > Passeriformes > Eurylaimidae > Serilophus > Serilophus lunatus. Next base: position 21,952 of record VXBA01005812.1, on the reverse strand, counting down.
TTATCCCTACTGCGCTTCTACTGTAACAAAACTACTACCAGATAACATTTTTCCTTATTTGAACATATTCTCAGTTTTCTATTGAAGGAACATGGATGAGTTCAAGCTATGAGAAAAGAAGTTCAATTTGTATATATTTCCACAACAATATTTTGCTGCTTTTAGCACACTCAAGCTCCTACTGTGAAACTCATCATGCTTCAAAACACAGGGCAGAGGCCAAGCTATCAGACTGGTTAGAAAAAACAAGGTGATGCAGCTTTGAAGCAGGCCCCTCATCAACATGCTCCACGTATGCTAAATTATTTTGAGGCAGGATTTTGCTGCAGCTGACTGCTTCCAGTTTGCAAGTCAATTCCTTTTGAAACAAGCTGAAGTACCACTGGCTACACCATCTTGTGTTATAAAAAATGGCTCTACAGAACAATTTAGTTAGTAGCTGATAAGCGGTTGTGATTCAAGGTACAGTATTTCTACCATAGAAATAGCTGTAACATCATTGGCATTGAAGCCTCCCAAAGCTAGGAAACAGGATTCACAGCAGGAAGATACGCAAGGGACAAAATCTTTAGGCTGGATATTAGGAGAAACTTTTTCACAGAGAGAGTGATTTCCCATTGGAATGGGCTTCGCAGGGAGGTGGTGGAGTCACCATCCCTGGATGTGTTTAAGGATAGGTTGGATGATGAATTTAGTGACATGATTTAGATGGTCTTGATGGTTTAGATGGTCTAGATGGTTTAAATGATGGATTAGTGTTGGATAGGTTGTTAAGTTAGGTAAAAGGTTGGACTTCATGATCCCTGTGGTCTTTTCCAACCTTGTTAATTCTGTGTTAACTCTGTGTGTGTGTAACAAATGTGATACTTCAGACTCCTAATGGCAATTTATGAAATGCCTTGACATCCCATGCAAGCCTAAAACATTGTTTGTTTATATAATCCATATCCATATGAGAGGTGAAAGCCATTAAACTGCCTACTGGTTTGGTGCAGACAGAATGGACTCGAGTTAAGCAGCTTCCAGGATGTGTCAAATAATGTTGGAAGCAAGAATACAAAGGGCCAGCGTTTGTCATTTAACAAGTTGACACAGAAATTAATTTGGGATAGTTACTCAACAAATAACCTTTTTTTTTTTTTTCCAATATCTAATTTTGGTCCCTGTAAAGAAGAACTGCTAAAAAACCCCAAAACAAAACAAACCACAACAAAGAGCACACTACCCTAGCTTTCTGCTGATATTACAATTGCAGATATCTGCCCATAATGCTCTGTTAAAAATCACAACTGGTAAGTGCAAAGAAGTTTTTAAATAGCAATAGAAGCATGTATTGTACTGTCTTCCTCATTGTTTGAGTGCATTTCCTAGGGAAAAGTATATTAGCTTTCATAGTCAAAATCACATTGTTTCTGCAGACTAAAAAACAACTAAATTAAGATGACTCATTTTAAATTATCAAGATCTAAATACAGGCTACAAAATACTGCCAATGCATTTCAAAACAAAAACATTAGGTAGAAACTAATTGTGTTGTTTATTGCAATGAAAGGATTTCAGGTGTCTATGCTTTTCCTTTAGATCTTATTTTGTAGTAAATACTTTCCCCTTTCTTATATAATTTTGAACAGAACACACTAAAAATACCCTAATATGTATGTGGTGATTTATAATAAAGTTTTCAGCAAATTACACAAACAGGTGCTTCTTTCCATTTTCCCTTTGGCTTCCTAATCAGTACTCAAACTCAAAAAAAAAAATCCAGAATATAACTGTAAAAAAATTACACACCTATTAACATGTAAATAATTCCCACTTTATTGGGAGTACCAAAACTTCCCTGTGAAAGAATAAAATGGGAGGCAACCGAGTTACGCTATCAGTCCACAGCTGCCAAATCTAGGCTGCTTTTTTCATCCAAGTGACTTGCTTTTTCTGAAGGACAGATCCTAAATACTCTTAGTTTAAAAACCCACAAGACCTCTAAACAAAAACCAACAAACCCCATACCAAGAGCCATGTTTTGCTCTGAGCTGAGCCCACTCCCAAAAGAAGCCCACTATCCTAGCACCTCCCTGTGACCTGGAAATACAGCTCCACGAGGGCACAAGCAACAGGTGTTGGGCCAGCACTGGGAATTACATTACCTGAGAGTAGCACAGTCCTTTTTATTTTGAAGATTGGCAAAAGGAACTAAGTTAAAAGTATGAAGAGGTTATAATTTACCTGCATGTGACATTAACACAGTGGTGCATTTTGTAATCACTGAAAGAAACCTCAGCAGTGTGGGGCTTTTGCTTGCATTTTGTTTGCCAGTAGCCAAGCACTCCTCCAGCCTGTGACAGCCTGGTCAGATTGCAGCTCTCCTGGACAGTTCCTAACACACCCAACAAATAAAAGCACCAAAACAGTGCAGCCAGATTGCTGGAAGAACAAAAGTACAGCAGGTGGCCATCTACAACTCCAAATTAAATCACACACTGCACAGAACTTTATACCAATCCCTGTGTAGTGTTTTATCTGTTTAATGTTACTCTTCATCCCCAATTTTCAAAATTAAAAAAGGTTTTACTGACACACAAACTGTGGCAGGAGATAATGATCCAAATAGTATCATTCAGCACTCAATAAAACAGAGAATAACTATGGCATCTTTTTCCCTCTATTCTCCCATTTTTTTTTCCCTTTCAATATTTATTAAGTAAACCAGTGCTTATCTGGGCTAAATCCCTAGGCTCAGTGAAGCACCAGGTGGTAGACTGGGGTGGTTTTTCTAGCAACAGATGGCTCAAACATTTTATGACAAACGGACACGGGACTATCACTAGTCAGACCATCTTTCAGTTACTCCTTTATACAACAGCAACAATCACCCGGGGAGCCCAAACAGCTGCTCACCTGCACTCCCTGAAAAAAACAGGGAGGGTGTGGCTGGCTGTGGGAGCCTCCCTGCCCCACTGCTCAGGCTGACACGACATCAGGACCCCACATTGGATGCTGGCAGAAAACCCAGTGCTTGTCATATCATACAAGAGACTTGGGAAACACTGGTCCTAAAGAAAAGCTGTAGAGTGCAACCTGTGACTCATTGTCTTATCTGTCTGCATCCAAAGCAACTGTGATCAGCCACTTTTAACCCTAAAAACGAAAGGAATTTATTCCTTACACACTTTGCTGTGCACCATAAAGGAAGATTACTTGTAATGAAGAAAAACATTGAGTTACCACAACTATGCCAGTCTGAATAAATAGAAGGAGAGAAGAAACCACAGAAAGAAGCACTGAATACTTCATTAATTCAATGCATTTCTCACAGGTAATTTAAGTCCAGTAGATTTGCACCTGAAATGCATGCTCTAATACTCCCTGTCAAGTCATTCAAGGGAGATGGGGACAGCACAGAGGCCACCCCAGGCATTGCCACACTCCCTCCTTCTCCCTCCAGGATTTCTCAGACAGGGAGATGGGAAAAACATCTGTCACTCTCATGCTGCCATCATTATTTTGAAAACTGAAATAGCATTTTGTATTTATTTTGCAAAGGTTAATAGTATGCCTGTAATATTTTTAGTAATGTAACAGTGCTGAACTGATGTGACAGAAGTCAGATACAAAAAAAAAAAAAATCTCAACCGCCAGTACTGTCTGCTCTGGGATTTTGTTTTCTTGACTTTATCAAGACATCGCCACTTGCAAAAGAGAAAAGGCCATGAACTAAAAAGCTTACTACCTAAGAGAAACGGGTAAAGGGACAGAAAATCAGAGGCAGCAGTCTGAAGACTTTTTACTTCTCTAAAAATACATAAAGGGTTTATTGGGGTTTTTTTTTCCTAAAATAAATTAAGTAATCTAAACACAAAACAAAACCTGTGTTACATGCAGAAGCACTAAAGATATGTAAAACTACATGACATAAAAGAACATTTTTTACCAGGAATTTGTATTAGTTTCAATGTCTTCAATCTGTGGCTGTCCTCTTGCAATACTATTCATTTCTATACTGGTTACTGCACTAGCTACCCATCTCAATCAAAAATGGCATCAGCTCAGAAGGGGAATTAAAAACAGTTCCATAATCTACTTGATATTTAATAAATAGAAATGTATAATACATGAGTACTGTTGAAATAACAAATCAGTCTACTAAATGAGATTATATTCTCCAATTCCTCATTTGTTCCAGATAAAAGATTTATAGATGTTTCAATTGCTGTTAAACAAAAAATTTGGATCCCAGTTTTGATATCCAGGGGCATGCTACAGCATTTTTAACATGCTGTATGATTAAATTGAACATTATCAAATGTTTGTTACATTAAGACACTACCACATTACTCTGACCAAATACACAAACCAAATTCAAATAAGATCATACTTATTTCAACTCAAATAGCACTTATCTTCCAGAAAAAAAAAAAAAATCCAGTGAATGCCCAGTTGTTTTTCCTTGTCAAGAAATTAATATCTCCATGTTCCATGGCTAGGTCTAGGTTATATAATAACTTCCTGGCAAATGGGTGAAGCTGTATATGGTAGTTTATAAAACAAGGGTTGCAAGATGAATGTGGGAACTCAATGGCCATATTTCTGCAGCCCTAACTATGCACCCTGCAGTAGACCTAGTCTTACCTCCTCAACCCTCACTGTGGGAGTAAGGCAAAGAGCATCTAAAGCAATGAAAGGAAGACCCTTCCAGCGCACATTGCCTCTGTGAATTTTCAAGGCCCCCCCTTGTAATGCTGAGCACACAGCAGTTATCAAACCTTAGCTACAGGGGCCAACGATGCAATTCTTGCATTTCTTAAGCCATAGCAAAGATCATTCTTCCCCATGGCCACTTAGTCAAGGTATTGAAAGCAAGACAAAATTCTAGGGCAAACAGCATATGCAGTAGTGCTTATTACATGAAGGTCCTGTATTGAAGTGGGGTGATCTTGCAGTGTGTTAGCTAGTTAGTCTTCCTGGCCAAAAAAGTCACCCCTTTGTCTCCTAGTGATCAGCCAGCCCAACTATTATATGATATCTAATGTGGTGTTATACGTGTTACACTACAATGTAGTTTTCCAAGGAAAACAAATACTTCGAGTAGTGAAGGATTCAGATTGCAGCAGAATAAGCAAACATTATGTTTGCACACCTGTGCAGATTCAGCTCAGCATTGCCTTTTATCGCCTGCAGCTGTAAGGTTAGCAGGCGGTAGTTCTAGAGAAGACAGGAGGACACTTGCTTACAAGACATAGATCTTAAAACTGTTTGTATAGATTGTAGTTTGAGATGAATGCAAGTCACTTTTTAACTGTATACTGTAGATATCTTTCAGTAAGTTGTAATAACACCCAGAGAAACTACAGCAAAGCATTTTCATGTACAAAGGTACAGGGAGGAAAGAAATTAAAAATATGGCCGTGGCTTTAACAATATTCAGTCCAGACAGGAAAAATAAGGGACTGTCTTATCTGTTCTCTACCCGTCAAGTGACTCATATCCCCGCACCTCTCAGAGAGGCATATGTGCGGCTAATTACGTATGTGCTCACTCCAAAGTGCGGTCTGGGGCACAGCTGCAGGCTGATGGTGCTTACAAGGAAAGGAAGGTGGGAGGCCAGCCTTCAGTTTTCAGCCCCAGGTCAAGCTCCTCAGTCACTCACTGCATTTAAATCATTAAGTGCATGTTAGATCAGATCAGCCACCTGTCCTTGCTGGTTGGATACACAAATACACACCAATTTTTCTTCTGTTTCAGGCACATTTTTAAGTACAAAAAATGGCAAAGGAACAGAAAGGAACAGTTGTTCTTGAGTCAGTCTCTACTTTGGCATCAATTCATAATAAAGGACTCGATACCAATAGCTGACTACATTCCAGACACAAAGGAGCTTACCTTGAGACAATACTGAAAAACAGGATAACATAATCCTTGAGACAGACAAGAGAATGGATATCATAAAATTCACCAACTTCATGGACCAAGAGCTTTCATTTCTGCTAACATGTCAGGAAAAAAATCTCTCACCATAGAGACAGAAACAAGCTTGTAAAGAGTTAAAGATGCGTTTAATATCTTAGAGTAGTTCAGTTGGAAGGGACCTGCAAAATTCAACTAATCACCTAGTCCAACTGCTTACTCCGGACCCACCACTGTCTCCTCCTGAAATCAGGATGGAAAGCACTTACATATTCAAGGTGCAAAAATCTTAAACAAGTCAACTGAAAAAATATTCTTCAGAATTCCAGCTTTCATGAGTAAGTAATTTCATTTCAGAAACTCTACTTTTAGGAAGAAAATGTCTGTAAACAATTAACAATTATCTTGTTTACTCTTCTACATTTTTCCATCTTGCCTCCTAGCCAGCATTATAAACACGACACTCTGCCCTTACTGGATGAGACCATTTGCAAGTGTATATGCTTCTACCTTGCTACCCTCTTTTCTTAAGAAAAAAGACAAAGACCATATTTACAAATATCTGGACTTTTGAACTAAAACAAATAAGGGAACAGGAGTGCTTCAGGCTAGCTGTGGGAGTAAACGAGAAGTTGGTCACCAAGACCATTTCTATTTGTAAGAATCTTGTTTTCCACCAGCTCTTGTTGGCTCTGCACTTTGACACTGATGTGGTTCTCTCAAGAAGCCAAAAGAAAACAACCTCCCCTCTCCTGCTCACAGTTAACTCTTCACCCACAAAAATTGCTTGAAATGACATATACATATACACACTTCAGAGCCAGACTGGCACAGTCTCCTAGCCTCAAAACCCAAGGTTTTGTTACATGTGCTTTGGTTAAGACAGGTTAATATAGCCTTTGAAAACCTTCACCACCAAATTAGCTGCATAGGAAAATAGAAAAACTCCAGGACAGGATCTCTGGAGTCTCCCTTAACTTCCCATCTAGTTCCAACACCTGCTTAAAGCTGAGCTAATTCCAGAATTCAGTAATGAAACCCAGAATTGTCCAGTTGAGCTTTGAACGTATCTGAGGATGTGGAGTCCCTAAAGAAGGATACAAGCCTCTCCAGGCAGCCTGTTCCTTAAGTATCTCTTGCCATGAACATTTTTTCTTTACAATCAGTCAGAATTAGAATAAAATAATTACTCCCATTGTTCCCACTTACTACATCAAGGTTTTGCTTCTAGAGCATTGGCTCCAGTCCTACCACTGGCATCCTCTGAGAAAATTTGGATTCCACTCTCTGTGCACCTATAAATTAGGCAGCTGAAGACAGCAACAAGATCTCATCTCCAGCTCATTGATAACCTTTTTTTCTTTTCAGAAGTCCAAAGCTGAGCACAGTTTTCCAGCTCCATTCTCCCAAACAGTAAGCAAGACTAACGTTTCCAGCAGTTTGCTGGATACATTCTTGCTGACACAGAGAGACCTTGGCCTTTAATGTTGCAAGGGCACACATCTGACTCAACCTAGTGTCCATCAGGCTTATTTTCTTTTAAATGAAACATAAACAAACATAACCCACGCACAGGAAGCTGCTCCCTAGACAATCAGTTCCCAGCCCACGCTGTTATCTGGGGGCTGTTCTATCCAAGGTACACGTGTCTCCATTGAACCTTATGAAGTTGTTTGGCCATTTCTCCAGCTTGCTGAGGTCTCACCTAATCACAGGCTGCTGTGCCAACAAACACTTTCCTCCCTTTGGTGTCATCTGCAACCTTGATAAGGATGACCATCCCAACATCCACATCAATGAAAAACCAATTAGTAGGATCAACATCCAAGAAGCCCCCACTGATACATGCATTATGACCACGCACTTCAAAGAACCACTTAAAGTGACTAGGCTGTCACTATTAATTAAAAAACAAGCTAACAGAGTAAAATTTACATTATGTAGCATATCTTTGCCTAAGCACACAGAATTGGAAGGTCCTGCACTATTACAGGTATGAAAGATTAAGACTAGCTGACTATTATGGTAAATTCTCCATTTAAAAAATAAGTAGGAAACAGACAAATGTGTAGCGTGCAATGCCATAAATTCAAAATGAATAATAAACTGGTATTTATCACCTGTATAACCAAATATTGGAGGTTGGTGCAGTGAAAGTGTCAGTGTACATGCAAGGCTGCCAGTTAGTACTGCATTACAGGAATGGTGCATATGGACCAAGAAGTCCTAAAAAAAGGACTGAGCAGAGAAAAAAATTTCACCCATATCTAACTGGAAGTATGGTCCTAGACCCAGATAAACTGCTCGGCACTGAAATACTAACTCTTTGGAGAAGGGATACAATTTTGATCCACATTCTAACAATAACAAAATTCAACCAAAGATAAGCAGTTTAAGAGTGATGGGACTTCACACCTCACTTCACCACACTGAGATACTGAGCAACAGCAGCAATGCAGAGCAGCACTGCAGTGTCCTTGAATCACATGAAAGTATTGAAACAGCATTACCACCTTATAGGGATTAGTGCGTGAAGAAAAGACATCAAACTGACTTAAAACAGTGAGAAAAAACAGGGGACGGAAGTGCCAGCAGCCACAGAGGCACATGGCTGCAACTGCTCTTCTAGGTAAGTGTATCCATCCAAATCCCAGTTTAACTAGACACACAAGATTAAAATGATAAGGAATACGAGCCAAGCAACCTGCAGTGAAAAAACAGTGGCTTTTTTTGGTAGTGTTTGGGTTTTGTTTTTTTTTTAAATAAGAATAAACAATACAAATCAGAGTCTTAAAAACAAGACTGAATTTGGCTGTAAACTCTGGTATACACAAGAGTAAAAAACCTCGAGGCTGCTGCATTATGCATTGCAGTGGGACTCTACCAAACCAGCTCAATTTCCTACCTCTGTCGCCAACTTCCTATGGGATCTTTGTCAGTTCTCCTAATTCCTTCATTCTCTTAAAACTGATACTTTCCTTCCTCACAGAGTAGAATAATTTCATGAATATTTGTTAGATGCTGATTGTGCAAAATGCAGTTAAGTACATAAGTAGCTTTTCTTTCTCAAGACATCACATAGTTCTCTCAGTATCCTCATTTCTAAAACTCATGCAAACTGCAAAGATCAACTGCTCCATGGAAGATGCCTCAAGAATCCCACTAGACAAAGTCACAGTGAGACACTTAGACACAAATTTCACAGTTTTGAACATTTGCCTTGGTCCCAAATCATCTATAGCTGGGTCACTTACAGCTAAAAAGCCTTTAGAAAGCACAGCTGCCCTTTGTCTCACATCCTGTCACAACAGCTGAAACCCAGTTTTCTTTTTTTGTCCATCCTAGAAGCCAGGCTTTCCAAGATACAGTAAGAAACTCCACATAGAGAGCCAATATTTATTGGACAATCTTACTTTAGGGGCTCCAAGTGTTCTCTGACCACCTAAACAAATCATGTTTCATTGCTTACTAAAATACTGTAATTTGCCATAGGGAAAAAATCCAAACAAGCTCTATAGGAGTTAGAGGGACTGAGAGCTTATTTCCATGCTAAACCTCGATGCATTTTACTATTCCCATGTTTGGTATAAGCAAGTACAACAGATTTATCAGACAATTTCACTTTTTTGTTTCTTTCAACAATGAAAATTACAAGCATCCTAAACTTACCTTTACTGACCAAGGAACTACGAGTTATATAAGAAGCTTAATGTCAGAATTAATTATCAGGATAAAGCTCAATCTGCTGCAAACACACACTCTAACTGAGGACTTCTGGTGGTAATTCAGCTTTCAGTCCCAGCATGTACAAAGTATTACTAGTCCTACCATTCAGATTTTCTTGCAATACTAACAAGTTACTCCAACCCATTAGTTCTCCAACCAATATAAAAATGTCTGAAAAATCACGTTAAAAACTTTCTATCTTTGAAAACATATCAATTAGGGATGAATTAAACTATGAGCAGCATTCAAATTTTAGCGTCTGCAATTTTTTTTTTCCAGAATTTGAAGTGCTCAATAATGGATTTCTAGTAATAAAAGCACCTCATGGCTATTTCATTCAAGCAAAACAAGAGTGTCAATTCATGCCTACGAAAAAGTGTTAGTGTGTCACTTGCTCATTCCTGTTACATGGGAGTGAAGAAAACACATTTTATTTTCCTAACGTGTCTCATAACTGTGGAGGACGGCTACACCTCTGACCTGAAGGCAAAACCAAGGGAAGGTCCATGAAGGGAGAGGCTGCCTCTTAGGAGAGCAGTCAAGGTGGTTGGAAAAACGCTTTGAGCCACATCCAACTCAAGTTACAGCAAGGCTTTCCCTACCTCCCACTTGAGTGCAAACTCCCTTCGTGACTACTCTGGCTATTCTCTCCTGTGCAAACACCACACCTGTATCCCATGGTTTCCACCCAACAAAACACATCTCAACTTCACACACCAAAAGCTCTGCTTCCTGAATCCACTTAGCCCAGGTACCTGCATATACTCACACACTGGGATTGGCAGCTGCTGTGCAGCTTGTGTTTGGGGTTTTTTTGCTTTGGAACAGCAATTATTTCCAGTATTTGACAGGTGTAAAGCTAAGAAACCTCCTTCGTTTCTCCTGGTCTGTCGATAGTTAACCCTCGCTGTTTAAACTTTAACTTGTGAAAGGTGAGACAGATTTTTCTCTCATTGTTCGAGCTCAGTGAGCTTTCCACACTGATATGCAACTGAAGCAGAAAGTCCAAAACATATTAAATCTTGTCCCTACAACTACTGAGGTAAGTGTATCAAGTAGAAGCAATTTTTCTGATTAAAGCTGAGCCATAACCATAATTTCCATTTGCAAAGTGGCAGTGATGACATTAGGAATGTTTCTCAATTTCATCCTTAATGTGACTGTTTTAAATGTTCAGGGAAAACCCGGAATCCATCACTCTTTCTTTAACTATTTTTTAATCTACGAGGACCACAAAAACTAGCTTCACAGACACACTTCAAGCCACTGCGGCTATACTTGCTCCTCAGCAATGTCAGCTGGCCAGACTACTAATTAGTCATAATGAGACACCATTTAAAAATGCCATTTGTTGAGCTTTAACTATTCCACTCAGTTATGAAACTGCTCCAGAAGGCACAGAGTAAGAAACCATTAACATTTGGTAAACAAAGCGTATCTTGTAACTATCCCTCCATCTGCAAGAAAACATAAAATCCCCATATCTCTCTCCACCAGCTGTCAAGCATTCGGGTTCACAGCTCACTGGGGTGGAGGTGCAGAGCAGGAAAGGTGGCTGGAGGACTCTGACATCTCTGAACTTCCTGGCCTTTACCCCTGCTGAAAGTTGGTACTGGGCAGAGTGACACCAGATTCATAGCTCACTGCTTCTTGCTCCCGGGCACACTTCCTGCAATCCACCCCCATCAGTTTGGAGCTCACCACCTCAGATAAGCGTACATGAACCACCAACAAGCAAGGCACAAAATATTTACTTATTTCTGGCATTTACTCTTCCAATCACTTTTTTTCTGAGCTTGAATCATTTATGCCTTGATTTGTACCTAAACCACTGAACATGCAGTGTTATGTACTTTGATGTTTTTCCATGTAGAAATATGGTTATTCTATTTATTAGCAGTCACTCAAAAAGAAATTTAGGATTACCAAACTTGCATCAGGTGCTACTCTGCTGCAGTATTTTTCAGACTGCTTACAAAAAGTCTACTCTAACAGTTGGCCAATACATTATTTTTCAGCTCAAAACCCCTCCTCTCCAGTAGGACGTAATTTCCAGAGTACCTAGTTAGTTCCACAAACTTCAGCATGAAGTCCTAACTCTTCAGAAACCACACTTTTCTTCCAAGAGTAAAAATGAAGACCCAGTATGATGATATAATGCTTTGTCAAAGATTTTTTAAAAGTAAGGAGGACTTTTTAAAATAGCTAGATTTCAAGACGAGCAACAGAACAGGCGTTTGCGACAGACATGTTTTCAGCCAACACAATGAGAAAAGGCTCAGATTTGGCCAACCTACAGGCTTTCTGGAAAACTACAGGTGCATTAGTTCGGCAGAAGGCACCAATTTTAACCATATCCTCCATGAGTGCATTGAGTACATCCTGGTAGCACAGCTTTCCCACCAAACACAACTCCAGGATGCAGCAGGCTGCATCCCAACCACCCAGTCAGGAAGCAGTGAGCTTCTGCTCTCAGTGATTCAACACTTTTCAAGCAATAGCTGAATTGCACAACACAAATGAAGAATAGAGGTAAACAAGGGAAGAGTGTTGGGAGGAACAGCAGCCAGTTTGGCAGCTTGTGAAAAACATGACAGTGATGGACAGAGTGCAACATCACGTCATAAATTGCTGCTGGTTTGTTTTCTAGCTTAGATAACAATGCACACAAAACTGTGGTCCAAGCACACCATTCAGGTTGCAAAGTCAAAGACGCAAAATGCAAAAATGCCAGAAGTGAGGCTGCCTCTACCCATTGAAACTTCCTCCTAGGGCATTTGTAACACAACTATTTATACATGATCATAAATTCCCCCAGAACTCTCACCTCATCATGTGTTGGATGGGATGGGTTTCCACTGTTTGTGTAATGAGGGCAATTGTACTTCCTGTGACCTTTCTAACAGTCATGGCAAACATTTAGTGGTCTCCAGAAAGAGAAAACATGGTGTCCTAGTGAAGATACTTGATTATGCTCAAAACAAATACCCAATCTAAAAAAAAACCAATAAAACCAGAAATCCACCCATAACCCACTTTGGAAGGATGTTTCTTTTCTAGAATTTTTTTATATCTCTAAATTGTACCTATTTTCCTTTTAGAATACGCTGCCCTCAGTGGTGCCTGTCTGACTTGCAAAAGGAGCTGTCACCAAGAGGCACTGGGAACGGATGGTCACAGTCACAGCTTAAGGTTCAGAAGCATGAAACCTTCAGGAGTCACACATACGGTGACAAAGCTTGGGGATAGATTTGGCCCTGTTCCAACTTGCTAAGTCTCCAAACACTAAGAAAAACGGAATACCATGAAGCTCTGACCACAAAGAATTCTGTGAAAATAAATTATGGCAAAACCATTAGAAAATTAAAAATCCTGCCCCTTACAAGAGTCTGCAAGTTTTAAAAAGTATTAGATACTAGAAAATAGCACCTGAGAATGTGTAATGGAAATTGTATTAGAGCACTGAACATGGTAGTAATCTGCTGCAAATACCAGCAAGTAATCATTGAATAAGAATTGTCACAAGGTAAAAAAACCCTTTTTTTGTTCTTCATATTGATCTTCATTTCTGAGTGCCTGATTCTGCAGATTCATAGTTGTACATCTGTAGCCATTAGAGAAAGGAATTGTCACTGATAGAATGAAGGCTGCAGAGATGGCTACTGACCAAAGCTTTAGGTTTGAAATTATAAGATAGGCAGATTCCAAGTTATGACACCTACAGAGTGACCTTAGTCCTTTACCCTACAAACTTTCATTCCCTTTATGAGGTTTTACGGAAGACTAAAGAACTGCTTGAAAAAATTGACCAAAACTTAATACAGATTTTTCCTTTGCTAAATCTTCTGTTGGTGCAATAACATCTTGCTCTTAAACCATCAAAAAAGTTTTTGTTGTGCTATGGGCTAAGTTAGTCAAAGTCATTAGTTCATCAGACTCCAGGCAAAAGGGTAGTTCCACAACAAAACACTTCAAGAATGAAGCACAAATACTTTGGTTTGGATTTTTCTCTCCTGGCTCAGTCAATCTGTGTCTAACAAAGCAGCAATTCACATTCTTATTTCAAATTTCCTCTCCTGTTTTTCTAAATTTTTACATGCTGGGTTTCCTGTTGCTTAAATAGCTCTCATATGACAAAACAGAAGACATGAAATACAAATAGAAAGGAAACATTTTTATTAAAATGTTTGTCCACACTTGATTTTTTTTTTAAATCTACTAGATTTTTAGCTAATGACCATTTACTGGTAAAAGCTTGCATCTGGATACATTTTATGGGAAGAGTTACAAGGAAAATCACCTGCTCCCAACTAAAAGCATTTGTGATCGCACATGTATACAAAAAACCCCTATCTTTTTCCGATACATCAAGGGTAGGAACCAGTTCTTATTCTGGCATCCACCATACTTGAATGAAGAAAATGATCCTGAAAGAACTGCACAGAGGTTTATGGTTTACTATATTCCACATAAAGTGGAAGTCTGTCCTCCTCTAAGCCTACTACACATGAAAAATTCACAAAGAAATTGTGCAGTTACTAACAAGACAGAGTAAACAACATTAGCTTTGCAAGAGAATCTAAAACTTTCCTAAATAATTAGTGCCACACAAGATACTATTGCAATCCCCTTAATATTTCTTTTAAAACATGTGTTCCAAGGCTGCCTTTTACACAAAGTAACTCAGAGCTGGTAAAGAACATGGCAGACAATGAAGACCTGACATTTCCCACATAAATATATTCCTGGAATCACTTGACATCCATCACCTTGGCATAAGATAAACACTGATAAACCATGGTGCCTGTTTAACCTTCCACAAACCAGAAATAATTTCTGCCTTTAATCTGACAAGACAACACTAGTTTTGCCAGTGTATCTGAATTACTAACAGCCAGTAGAACTTACGAGCTAAGGAGCAGATGGTCTGTTAAATCTGCACCTTTTGAGGAAATTTTACCCCAAGACCAGCAATAGAGTTGTTAAATATATAAGGGATTTACACCCTGAAAATACTTTACATCAGGAAGTGAGCTTGTATCAAATATACCAGGCCTCTCCAGAAGTGACTGAATGGAGATTTTTCAATATTTTTCTTCAAGCCTTTATTCGGAAACATCTGTAAGCTATCTAGGATTCCTTTGCATAAGTGAGCAAACAGGATGAAGACAGCTCAGTGCCAAGAAATGTCATTAATGGTTTGCAAGTATTAATATAAAAGATTAGATCGACACAAAGTACAACTTCAATTCAGCATTAGGGCATAGGTGTAGCACTTCCCGGTGGACTTTGTATACATCTTATCAGTATTCCTTCCCCTCCATATTTTGAATATATTTTCAATTAAGAGTTAAGATGCAAATTTCCTAATGTCTCCCAAGGTAGTAACCTCTAACAACAAAAAAGATGCATATATTTATGGGGAAAATATTTAGAGTATAAAACTGACCTTCAATTTATGTTTCACACATGACTGCTCTGGAAATTGCCATAACAAAGTGATAATCATAACCACTGACAAAGTTACCCATGTTTCTTACTGTTGTGCCGCTTCTCACCCCAAAAATCTCATTTTGTAAAGGCCACTAGGTAAGACTGGAAGATGCAGTGGGAAGTTACTGTGTCTCTTCATTAATAACTGGCCACAGTAGGGGAAGAACACATTCAAGATAACACATTATGTTTCATACTGGTGACAGTCAGTGTTGCATTCTTCAGAATAAACTGGCTCCACATCCGTGAGGAAGTGAGAGCCAGACAAAACCATTCTGCTTAAGAATTTAATTCCTTAATCCTTCCCAATAATACTATTTTTGATAAATAAAGTAAAATTTTGCTCTCAAAGAGACATACATTAACAGTATCCTTAGGTGTTATAAGTCAGCACATAATCAGGAACCTTAATATATATATATACACACACACCGAGAGATATATAAATTTTACGTATTATATAAAAAATTATTTTTAAGGAATATTCAAAGCTTCAGCACTTGATCTAGCAGCACTTGAATTCCATATTACAAGTACAGAAGTACTTGGGAATTAGAACTATATGATATTTAAGGTCCATTCTAAAACAGGCCATCCTATGAATCATTGTAAGTAGGGATGGTTTGATTGCTGTTTGGGTTTTTTTGTTCTGGTTTGTTTGGGGGTTTTTTGGTGTTCTGTGTCCCTCAACTGCAGAACGCTGTATTTTTCTGCAAACAACTATAGATATTATGAATGCAGAGATCAGCACAACCAGACCACGTTTGTGTGCAGAGACGGCAGAACAATAAATAAATGAGACTACTTGAAATACATGAAGAACTATTATTTACAGCACACACAATAGCCACAGGGAATTTGGATAATCCACAAAGATAAAGAGGTACTATTTGAGCTAGGCATCACCTAGCTATGGGGGAATGCTCGGAATATAACTAACTTAGATAAGGAAAACATTTAAGAGACCTTAGGAGTGACTGATCCACACTCATCTGTTCCATTTGTACTTATTTAACTTCTCAACCCACATGGATGCTAATATTTATAAACAAAATAATTTAATGATATCCAATATAAAAAACTAGAAACAAACACGTTCAGTTTAAGTTAATATTAAAGAATATTTAAACAGCTTCAGGAATTTAATTAAAGTACTCTGTTTAAACAGACTAGAGAAAGCAATGGTCCAACGTTATTTTCGGGTATTCTCATCTATGATAAAAATTCCTTATAATCCAGACTTAACCTAAACCTTCATAATACCTAGGTTCACCTTGGGAATCCTAGGAAACAAAGTATTAGAAACAATACTGAGGTATTTAATAAGGCACAGCATCTAAATAGAGCCACCCTTGAACTTCACATATTCTCAGCTCTCCTTTCAATCTCAATGACAGGTGATAGAGGATGACAGAAAGCATGGCCTTGTAAAAGCTCAGTAAGAAGAGGTCCAGAAGCAGAAGCGGAGCTGTTCATCTGTGGACATGAAGAGCTTTTTTTAACTGAAGACAGCAGCTTTATTTCAGTAGTTGTCTCAAAGTTCTTGAACAAGAAACTGATATGCAAATATAAACACACTCATTTTCACTGCTGCTGTAACTCAGGTTTGCCAACCCCAGTTAATAATACACTTTCCCTCACTGTCATCATCTGCAGGGATATCCTGGAAAACAGGCCCGATAAGTTACGATGAACCACAACTTAGAAAACAGGAGAGAAGCTTAAAACCATGACAAGGCATAGAATCAAAGAATATCCTGCGTTGGAAGGGACCCACAAGGCTCATCAAGTCCAACTCCTGGTCCTGTACAGGACAGCCCCAACAATCACATCACGTGCTTGAGAGAGAGCATTGTCAAAACACTTCTCCAACTCTGTCAGGCTTGGTGCTGTGACCACTTCCCTGGAGAGCCTGTTCCAGCACCCAACCACCCTCTGGGTAAAGAATGTCCTAATATCATAGAACTCCCCAGAAACAACTTCAGGCCATTCCCTTGGGTCCTGTCACTGGTCACCAGCTAGAATAGATAAGTGCCTGCCCCTCCTCTTCCCTTCACAAGGAAGTTGTAGACTGCAATGAGGTCTCCCCTCAGTCTCCTCAAAGCTGAACAGATCAAGTGACCTCAGCCACTCCTCATACGGCTTCCCCTCAAGGCCCTTCTCCATCTTTGCTGCCCTCCTTTGAACACTCTCTAATAGCTTAATATCTTTCTTATATTGCAGGGCCCCAAACTGCCACAATATTCAAGGTGAGGCCACATCAGCACAGAGAAGAGCAGGACAATCCCCTCCTTTGACCGGCTGTCAATGCTTTGCCTGATGCCCCTCAGGACATGGTTGACCCTCCTGGCTGCCAGAGCACTGCTGACTCATATTCAACTTGTCATCAAAGAGGATCCCCAAGTCCCTTTCCACAGCACTGCTTTCCAGCTTCTCATTCCCGTCTGTACAAGCAGCCAGGGTTGTCCCATCCCACGTGCAGAATCTGGCACTTTCCCTTGCTGGACTTCATATGGTTGGTGATTGCCCAGTCCTCTAATTCATCGAGGTCTCTCTGCAGGGTCTCCCTGCCTTTGAGGGAGTCAACAGCTTCTCCCAGTTTTGTGTCATCTGCAAACTCCCTTAGTATCCCCTCCAGTCCTGCATCCATGTCATTTATGAAGATGTTCAAGAGCACAGGATGGAGCCCTGTGGGACCTTACTACAGACAGGTCACCAGTCTGATGTCACCCCATTCACTATTACCCTCTGTGCCTGACCAGTGAACCAAGTGCTCACCCACTGAGTAACGTTTATTCAGGTTTGTCCTGGACATTTTGTCCAGAAAGATCCTGCGAGAGACAGTATCAAAAGCTTTACTGAAATCCAAAAAGATCACATCAACTGGCTTCCTTTGATCAATTAAGTGGATTACCTTGTCATAAAGAAAATTAAGGTTGACAAGCAGGAGTTTCTCCTCATGAAGCCATGCTGACTGTGACTGATGACTATGTCATCTTTCAGGTGTTTTTGAGTACCAGTACAATCTTCTCCATAATTTTACCAGGCACTGAAGTGAAACTGACAGGCCTGTAGTTCCTAGGGTCATCCCTCTTGCCCTTTTTGAAAACTGAGACAATGTTTACCAGTTCTCAGTCAGGAAGGAACTTCTCTGGCTTCCCAAGACCATTGAAAAAACACTGAGAAAGGTCTTGTGATGACATCAGACAGCTCTCGGAGTACTCCTGGGATGCCTCCCATCAGGTCCCACAGACTTACAGGAATCCACCCAGAGTAGGAAGCCCTACACAAGTTTGGAGTTGACTGAGAGTTTATCACTCACACAGTCACAGTCCTCCAGCTCAGGACTCTGGACCCCCAGACCCCATCATTAGTGTTGAAGACAAAGAAAGCATTAAACATCTCTGCCTTGTCTATGTCCCCGTTTGTGATGCGATCATCCTCACCCAGTAACAAACCAATGTCATTTCTGGTCTACCTTTTGCTATTACCATGTTTTAAAATGCCCTTTTTATTGTCCCACACATTTCTGGCCAGCTTCAACTCTAATGAGCTTTGGTCACATGTATTTTCACCACTCAGTGGCGAGCAGCATCTCTGGATTCCTCCCAAGTTGTCTGACCTTGATTCCCCTGGCCACGCATTACATTTTTCTGCCTTAACTCCAGAACAAGTTGTCTGCTCAGCAAAGCCAGCCTTCTGCCTCACTTGCTTGAATTCTGACATTTTGCTCCTATGCTCTTAGGAAGTGGGAATTAAAAAGTGACCAAAACTGATGGACCTCAGCACCTTTCAAAACACTTTCCATGGAGGTCTTACTAACTAGTTCTCTAAACAGCTTGAATTCTGCTCTCCTCATACTCATAGCTGGAGTTTTGCTGGCAGTTCTCCTCCTATCACCAGAGATTACAAACTCTACTTCATGGTTACCAATCATCATTTCACTAATGAACGGTGAAGTCCCAGAGATGCCTTTAATGTTGGCACTATGACAATTTTCAGCAGACCCAACATCTCAAGTAAAAATAGGCAACTCAACTTCATAATTCCAACTAGAGCTAAAATTTACTGCTTTTCCCTGGGTTTCTAAATGTTACATGGAGAAGATCAAAAAATGAAGTTTAAAAACACATCTCAAAGGCAAACCCAAAGGGATTTGATTGAAGGCATTACTCATTACTCCCAAACAAAAATAACAAGTTTTGCTTGCTGACACTTTTGAAAAGAATGAACAAATACCAGATTGTTATTCTGAAATTCATCTCGTGGCAGCAGCAGTAGCCTGTCATTAAAGGCAAGCAGGATGATGGCAAAGACAGAAAGTCACCTTCTACTGACTCTTCAAAAAGTTCCAAGTGATGTACAGTGCTCTGATCTGAGTAGTGTGATTTGCAAGACATGCCTTCAGTCAGTACCAACTCAACTGAAAGAAAACTCATCTTACCTCAAATTCAGAACTCCATCAGACACAGTAGATTTCGAAAACAGATATTGCACAAGTAACAGCACGAGTCCTGACTAGGTAACTTCACTGAATTAATTGATTTCCATTTGGTGAATTTTTGGTATCTGTGCAGCAGCCTATATTATTAGAAATGTCTAATCCATTCGCAAAATACGTATATAAAATAATTAAACACATAAGTTTCAAATGTGATAATGGAAGACAATTAAAATAAGATTAAATACACACATTTTTGGTCAGGTATCTTTTTACTGCAGTCTGTTGTTGGGATTTGTAATAAGAGTGTTACAGCTGCTATCAGTGAACGAACAGAGGTGCACGGGTGTGAAACCACCTGAAGGGACAGCAGAAGGAGTGGCATAAAAAGGCATGTGTTGACAGCACATGAATTCGCAGGTGATCTAGATCACAGCAACTCTGTATGCAGCTTCTTGGGACACCATGGTAGCAGAACATGTGGCAATCTAGAATAAAGTACAGTCTACACCTACACCACAACAAAAACTCAAGCCAGTAACAGAGGATGGCAAGAAGATGAAGAGAATTGCTGAAGCTTATAAGAAGATAGAAGTAGAGTGATCAAATCCTATCACTTGTAGGCATGACATAGGAAAGAAAAAAACCAAAGATACTAGCCCATCAGATACTCTACAGAATACAAAAGGCACATCAAAAGCCAAACCAAGACTGAAGGACATGTTCCTCTAGTCATCCCATGAATACTACCACCGCAACACGTACACCGTGGCACCTGACTGCTGGACAAACACACAAAATATTTGCTATTGTTTGTGAGTATGCAGCTATGAAACAATTTGACTTTTTTCAAAACATAATCTCTTTCCCTGTAAGGTAAAAGATTCTTTCATCAAGTTTTGTTGCACTATTGTTACAGTACTGTGCCATTAATTCCTGTGGAGGGTCCAGTGTATTAGTCAAAGTGAAATTACTCATCTAATGTGAGGTTCTGCAAATATCCTCAACTTGGATTTCAGGCTCCAATTCAGAAGGAATCTTTCCTATCTCTTAAAAGCAAAAACCAAGAGAGATATGCTACAACTCTAAAAATCAGCCTGTAACAGCTACTAGCCATGCTCCCTGCTTCTGTATGTATTCACAAAGCAACATATATTTTTCCTCAGAAACGCAAACTGAATCCCTGTGCAGTTGAATAAGGGCTAATGGTTCAATGTGTCTACATCATTGTATTAGATAAGTGTCCTTATAAAAAATAAATCCAACCAAAGGAAAAACAACTATAACAAAATCCAGATTTACTGTGGATCAGCATCAAAACATCATCTTACACCACTTCAAAATGAGAAAAAGGTAAGCTCGTTAAACATTCTTCTCATTATCATTCAAGTCAGACAAAGTAAGAAAAACTGTTCTACTGAAAAGGTTAATCTCTCCCTATTGTAAACATACTAAAATTAGAAACCAAGGAAAAATAGAGAGAAAAGCATTACAAATCATCACTTGAGAAGTAAACAAACTCCTCACACACTGACGGAATGATTTCCTAACTCTATTTTGAACATGTGGATACCTCAATTCCTGAAGACAGTAGGCAAAGGTTAAAAAAGAGCACTAAGGCTGCTTTATTTAAACAATTTGCCTCTATCAGAGAAGATACTAATGGTAACTAATGGTAATAAGAAGTTGGTTAGTTTTCTTTCATCTGTCAGGAGGGTAAGAACTGGACATACTAAGAAAGAAAGGAGGGTTATTATAGTAGGTGACTCCCTTCTGAAGGGAGTGGAGGGTCCGGTCTGTAGATCAGAGCCATCCCGTAGGGAAGTCTGCTGCCTTCCTGGTGCTGGGGTGAGGGATATATCTGTGAGATTACCCGAGTTGATTTGGCCCACTCATTATTATCCCTTAATGGTTATTCAGGCTGCCAGTGATGATGTTGTTAAGAAGGGCTGCAAAGCTGTTAAAAGGGATTTTAGGATGCTAGGCCAAGTGATTGATGGGGCGGGGATGCAGGTGGTGTTTTTCTTGCTCCCATTAACTGCAGAAACAGATACTGTATGCGGTAAGAGAACCACTGCTATTAATAAATGGCTTAAGAGTTGGTGCCAACAGATGAAATTTGGCTTTTTTGAACATGGGGTGACCTTTTCCAAACCTGGATTGCTACATGCTAGTGGACTACATTTGTCTAAAACGGGAAAAAGGTACTTAGGCCATGAACTGGCGGGGCTCGTCAAGAGGGCTTTAAACTAGGTATGAAGNGGGGCTCGTCAAGAGGGCTTTAAACTAGGTATGAAGGGGGAAGGGGATGGAAACTTGCAATCACAGAGGGGTGTGGAAGGTGGTAAACTTAAATTTAAATTGGAAGCTAAACCAGCAGCCCAGCTG
>VXBA01005810.1:136392-196531 GCA_013399895.1 Serilophus lunatus | reverse complement strand
CGAGGAGCCGTCGTGTCGCGTCGCGGGGCCTCGTCTGGCGGCGGCCACGCCAAGAGGAGCGGGGCTCCCCCCGGGCGGCCCCTGGGGAGGCAGCGCCGGCTCTGGAGGCAGCGAGCGGCTTTCCGTCTGCGGGCGCAGTGCCCGGCCAGGCGGCCCGGAGCCGGCCTCCGGGGGGCCCCGCGGGAGCGCCCGCCCCCTGCCTGCCTCGGTCCCCGCGCCCTCAGCCTCCGCCTACTGCGCCGGCCCGGCGCGGACCTCCGCTTTGCCCGTGCACCTGCTCCGCGCAACCTGTAACGCCGAGTGGCTTGGAGAAGGCAGAGGAGGCCCGGCCCCGCCGCGGTAGTCCCGCTCTGGGCGTCCCGCGGGGCAGCACTAGGGTGCCGAGAGGTTCGGGTGGCTCTGCCCGGCCCTGTTCTGCCCTGTCCGGACGGACTGCCCTGGTCTCCCCGATCCTCGCCGCCCCGGGATTCCTAGTCGGAACGGCGCTGCCCGAGCCTCTGGCCCCGCCGGGCCGAGTGTATTCGCTCCCCGAGGACGGGCAGCACGGCAGGATCGCACGGCACCGCCACCGCCCCGCGCCCCGTCGGGGCCCTGAGCCCTCTGTCGCCGCGGACCTCAGTGAGAGGGCTGGGCGGAGGGGATTCCTCGGAAACGAAGCTCCGCACTCGCCGGGCGAATGATGGTGGCTCCAGCCTGGGAGTTATATCTGCCGAGTGTCCGGGCGGCCGCCCTGGCCTCCAAGTTCACGGGGAACTGAGGGCTGTTCAGGGCGGCCGCTCATTTGCTCAGCCTCCCGCGCTCCGGCCCCGTGGAGAATGACGTTCCGGGCAAGAGCCCCTGCTCGGGCCCGGACGGACGGGTCCCCAGGGGCTGGCAGGCAGGGACGCCTCCAGGGTGGGACGGGCACCTCCGACGGCATCGACCCCCACTCGGAGGAGACCACGGAGAACTGTCTCTCCCTTCTGAAGTGAAAAGTGGCCTGAGGCGCGTTGGGGCGAGTGGGGAGCGCCTCTGCAGTCTCAGGGAGACTCCAATAGCCTCTCGGGTGCCTGACGGCCGCTGGTGGACTCAGGATGGCAGAGTTTCGGGGGGAAAACACGGAGCCTTTGGGACATGTCTGGACCGATCGTGCCGGCCAGCGTGGGGAGAGCGGTCGGGGGGGGCCGGGTATGTGCGGAGCCCTGCGGCCCCCCCTCGGCGGAGCGCAGCCCGCGACACTGACCTTCCCGCGGGGGGGACCGGGACGCGCCTTTCACGGAATTAGCCGCACAGGCGTCTCGCTATAACTTTTGTTCCTCGCCACCACCCGGACACACCGCACCCGCTTCGCCGCCAGCCCGTCCCGTCTCGTCCCCGACGGCTTTCCCGTGCCCTGCCCTGACAATACACGAAATGCATCACTGTCAACGGGCGCGGGTGACAGATGAGGCGAAGGCGTGGAGCCCTCGCCAAGGTCAAGTTGAAGATGCCGGTGGCGGTGTGGTCGCCGCCGGTTGAAGATGAACGCGGCCCTCGCGGGGGCCCTCTCCGATGTTATATTTCTATATGCCCTGTGTTTCCCCTTCTTGCCTCGGGCAAACCCTTTCTGCGGGGGCCTGCGGGGCCGGGACGCAATCCGAGGGATCGGGGCACTGCGCGGTGCTGCTCGAGGGGCTGGATGGGGGACGCGGAATGGCGGAGCTCTGGGCCCTGCGGGTCCGGGTGGAGCTGAGCCGGGCCGTGCTGAGCTCTGCGCCCCGGCCACGGAAACAAGAGCGGTTGTTGGATTGAAATAAACTGCTAAACGCTCTTGGGGTAGGTTTACCCCGCCTTCAGCAAAGTTTTCCAAACGGAGTCCGGTTAAACAAACACTTCGCCCTGCTCCTGCTACCACTCTCCCTAGCTCTGTGATGATTGATATTTTTTATTCAGCCAACTTTTATTTACCTTGCAAAAATGTTGGGGACAAATGTGATAAATTACAGATATGCAAATTTCTTTGAATGGCGTTGTAAGTGTGTCTCGCTGGAGCTGAATAAGTCCTTGCAAGTCGGTCTGCGCGCACTCAGGACCCCAGGGAGCTGATCAAAGCACCCTTTCTCTTTCATCCCCAGTATTCTCCTCCAAACTATTTCGATACAATATGTTTCCATGATGCACTTAATGTGCTAGGGACACAGAACTCATTACAACCTAGCTAGTTCTGCCGACCCCTTTGTTCAGAGGCATAAAGTTAAAAAAAAGGAGGGGTGTGGGGGGGAGCTCTGCTAGTTGCCAGCTCTCTGAAATGTTAAAGCATGCGTCATTTTTCACCAGGTCTCGTCTTGATATCCTCAAAAGACAAACTATGAAACCGGCCTCAGCCCTTTCTGGCATTAATTACGCTGCTGTCCAGCCGATCTGTTTTTCCTATTATATGCATTTCTCAGCGGGGATTTTTTTTTTTTTTTTTGCAAGACTAATGCAGCTGCAAGTCGAAGTATGAATGCGTTGTATCGGTATAGAAAAAAATAAGCGGAAAGGCTGAAAAAGATGTCAAAGTCCATGCTGATGTTTTTCTTGCTTGCCCCATGTTCGAGGCAGTGACTTTGAGAAAGAGTTTTGGATTGCTCTGTTACGTTAATTGGTTTTGCCTCGAACTATAAGCTTCTTAGAAGGGAAAAAAATCTCAGCCGGAGGCTGCTGAAAGCAGGTTACATGTTTATTGAATGCCGATGCGCCCAACGAATCTTTTCTCGCCAGGGAAACGCTTCAAAATATTTGGGGAAATAGCTGGAAATTAGTAGCCATGAGTTCAGGGCGATCCATTTCAAACCCACGGCGAGGTGGCGACTGTTTGGGGAAATGACTCCAGCGGGATGACAGTAAGAAATAAACTCTATTTCAGCGGATGGCGCGTTTGTTTACAGGGTTGATTGGTTGACGGAAATGGCTGGCAGCCAGTTCTGGGAAAGATTCCAGACCTGACTCCGATTAACCCTCTCTGGTGAAACTCTGCTGGAAACCAACTCACCAGCAATTGCCATTAATCTACTTACTAATTAAGCCAATTCATTTCTAAAGGAGAAAAATTCCTTTCTTTGGCCAAACTGATGGGAGGAAATTTGAAAGAAGCGCCAAACTGTGTAACTGTAATTCAGCCAAGGACTGCTAAAACAAGGTGTTGATATATAGCTGGAGATTTAAAACAAGTTTCTAGGGCAACAATCCTTTGGAGACGGTGGTATATAGTGCATAGTAGATGAAGCTCGAATAATGGTGGACTGCAGTGTGCAATTGTACAGACATTGGTTGGAACCAGGACTGCTTTTCCCAATTAAGCCGTTCAAGGCTTTTACTCCTAATAATTTATCTGCCCCATTCTAATGTTTCAGCCGTGGGCGACAGCTACAAAGAGCACCTCTGCTATACCCAGCGAGCATGGTCACAGAGTCATAGAAAATCCTAAGTTGGAAGGATCATAGAAGTCCACCTCCTGTCTCTGGGTAGTGAAACCCCAAAAATCACACCATATGCCTTGAAAGCATTGTCCAAACGCTTCTTGTACTTAGGCAGGCATGGTGCTATGACCACTTCCTTAGTTGTGGAACTTGACACCAAACTTTTGCCCGGTGTTGGCAACAACACCTCGGTTCTCCTCCCGGGATCCGGATCAGCCCAAGACACAGGGCACACTATGCCCTCTCAGAACTCCGTGCCCGCGAGGACCTTCCCGGGCTCTCCACGGCAACGTGGCGTCCTGGTGGTGCCGCTCTAGAGGCTCTCAGTGAGGCGAGGACATAATTTACTGAGGTTTCATCTTTAGGTAAGAAAGGTTTAGTTCCTAAACACACGGTTCAGGAGTGGGAGGTGAGTCCCAAGGGGACCCGGCCGCTGGCCGAGGCCGCAGTGAGCTGGCTCAGAGGGCAGGGTGGGTTTTCTTTCAGAGCAAGCCGCCACCTCTTGCGCTGGTGGCAGCAGGGCACCTGCTAGATGAGGGAGAGAAGTGATGAGGGGGAGCTTCACTCTTCGACTCAGCACCTGCAGGAAGAGGAGCAGCCCCCGGCTGTCTCCTCTGTCTGCCGCCCCCGCCGCCAGCATCCCTGCCTGCCTGCCGCCCTCGGCACCTGGCTCGAGCCGTCAAAAGTTCCCATCATGACGGGCAGACCCAGGGCAGCTTCACCCTTCGCTTTTGCCCCTCACACATCCATGAATCCCCACTATTCCCTCTCCAGCGCCTTTTTCTGTCCTGCACCACTCTCAGAGCAGCCGCTCGAGGCTGGAAGTGGAGGGCCACTACTCCTCGTCTTGTCCCATCTGTGCCATCGGCTACCGGCAGCGCTGTCATTCCCAGTGCTGAGAGTGCGGGACCTATGGCACACAAGGAGTGGGGAAGGGAAGACCCGGTGCCCAGCCTCGGGCCACGGAGTTTGCCCAGACCTGGGCCTCCTGCATCCCCAAAAACCGGTCTGGGCGGATGAAAGATGCAGCCTCCCGGGGTATATGGCGTGTGAGAGACGACGCATTCAAGAGGGGGTAGTGTAAAATCAGTGTAAGTGTCCCCTCGCGTTTCGTTGTTGGTTTGGTTTTGTTTGGTTTTATTCAAGTGCAAGGCGGCGAAGGGCAATCGCGAGAGAAACAAATTAAACGTTCGGCGAAGCCGTCTCCGGACAAGGCGGCGGTGGTCAAAGCGCTCGGCAGGAGGCAGGAGGATGCTGAGCCCTGGACATGAACAAACCACCCTCCCAGAAAGCAGCAGCCTCGTGTCATTGTACTAAAATAACGAGATCTCATGAAACACTCGGTACCGCCAAGCGATGACAGCAGAACTATGGACACAACCTGGAGAGGAACGGGGAAACATTTCCTCCAGCAGCTGATGGCTAAACTTAGCAGGTGCTGTAGGTAGTGCGTTGTGCCTTCGTATCTCAAGCAAACACTCAACTTCTTCGTTTAAGTCTCTCTCTGAGATCATAAAAAATAGGATGCAATATCCTAAAAAGACTAATGACATTTCACAGGTAATGCAATTTAGAAAGAAACACTTCCATGTTTTCTTTTCCAACAATGTGCATTTTTGTAAACTGCTATAAATTGCAATTCAAAAGCCCTGATCTCGCCATCCCCAATCATTTTTTATACTGATCAAATGAATGCAGATACTCCCATTTGGGAGGGGCGACATGACATTTCACTTGGCAGTTCTAAACAGGTCACGGACCTTTCACAGACCCTAAGGCAGTGGGAGGGAGCTCTTTACGAAACCGTGTAACCAAATCAAACCAATGGTTACCCCTTTTCAATACCATTGGAATGGTTTGCACAATGCTATTCACATAGCAGCAGAGAAACTGAAAGGATGGTCATCCAATGGAAATTTCTTTTCTTTTGTTTAAACTTGTGGAGCTCAAAAAAAAAAAAAAAAAAAAAAGAAAAAACTGGAAAACAATTACTTTTTGTATGACAAAAAGGAAAACACTTCTGCGTACAGCCGTACGTGTACACCAGAGCTTTCAGTGCTCCTGGATGTTTATATAGATATAGTCACACATCTGTGTGTGGGGATGTACATTTATTGGAGATGTTGCTTTGTTTGAAGCCATAGGCACAAAGACACAACATGGCTGCCCTGGAGATGACCTATTGCTTTCAAGTTGCTTGAACACATCAGAATTTCTATTGTTGAGGTTGATTAATTGAAACTGATAAGTTACCATGAATAAAGATTGTTTTTCTGTTTAATGTGGTGGGCCTGATTTGGTAAATGCTTCATTCATGTAGCCTTGCAGTGCAGCATATGGGCAAGATTCATTCAGTATCACAAACATATACAATTTATTATGCCTGTATGGTCACAGCCAAAAGGCCTTTCTATTTTAATGACAAAGTTTGAATGAAAAATTCCATTTAAAGAGTCACTAACATTAAGTGCGGCTTTGTAATTTATTCCTGTTGCCGGCTGCGGGTCAATCGAGCTCTTGGAAAAGTGGAGACGCGGCGGGCAGGGCAGGCAGCGCCGTGCTCCGGGGCCGAGCAGCCGCTCCTCGCAGGCCTCGGCTGCCCCACGCGTGGCGGGGATGCTCCTCCACCCCGCGTGTCACACGCTGCCGACAAACTCACCGCCGTCGAGCCGCGGCGAGACACCGCCAGCGCCTCCCGCCGAGGGACCGGCCGTGGCCTCCAGCCCTTCCTTTCCGGGCAAAGCCTCCCACGAGCCCACGAATGACTCTGCCCGAAGCAGGTGCCCTCCCTAAGCCCCGCCCGGGCTCAGGCTCCCAGAGCCACGGTACGGCACCTGTGGGCGGCCGGAGGCTCGCCGGGGGCTCTCCGCAGGGCCGGGGAGCGCACTCCAGCCCCGGGGGCGGCACGGCGGGTGCGGAGTGCTTCCCGCACTTACCCCGGGGGAGCCGGGGACGGGTGTCCTCCCGGCTGCGGGTGCCTCCACGGGGGGCGTTACATGGGAAGGGCATGGGAGGAACAAAAGGCTTCGTCTTCACTCAGAGGTTTGTGTTGGTACTCAAGAGGGAAGTTAAGCACCACTGCGGCCAAGGGGACTCTTAACATTTTGCACTCTTACCTTTCTTCTTTCCCTTCTCTGGCTGGGTAATCACTATTTAAAAAGTTTTCGATGGAGATGACTCTCAGCCTTGACCTCACTTCTGCTTAAAAAACCCACGTCGCTTTCTGCATCCTCCGCTCTTAAGTAAAACAGCTCAAAACAACAACAAAGCCTCACGCAGCAGTGGGAAAAAAATAAAACTTGAAATGAAAATGTGACGACGATCTGTCAGGAACTGCGCGATGGGGCAAATCACTACACTTCAGTCCAGGCGTAGGGGGTTGATCTTGTTCCTGTATATTTGAGGGAACTTGTAAAGCAACATTTCACTAAATAAGCATATTCGACAGACAAAATAGAGTTTGTGCACCATCACAAAGAGGCAATTAAATATGGTGGTGAAATGTAAAATTTATGAAAAATCCCTTGAAAGAGCTCTTTCAAGAATTTTTTGTTTAAATATGACCTCTTAACCTCTTCATCCTCGATTGACAGAGTAATTTGAAACAGAAACAATGTAATCTATCAAAATAAGTTGTGTTACTTCTGTAAATCAGATATTTATGTTTGAGCTTTCTCTTACTGACAAGCTGTAAAGGCTCACTGTTATTCCAAGGCTTTATCTCTGAGATTCTTGTCTTTTCTGCTCATTAAGAGTCTGTCTACAGATTACAAAGTCAATAGATGCAAACACCGGACTGTGAGAAAACTCTCCCTGAGTACATAAAAATCAACAGCAGTGGATGCTATACAATGGAAAGCATAGATGTTTGTAGGTGTTCAGTTTTATCATCTTTAAACAAGAGAGAGAGAGTAAATATTGTGCCAAAACTTCACCTTCCACTGTTGCACACTTCCTTTGGTCATCCCTAAAACCAGGTATCTATGCAGCATCATTTTGTAATGGCAGATTTAAGATTACGTGAACTACAGTTTACAAGTTTTTTGAGGTTTCTACCCATAACTACAGTGCTAATTACGAGTCCAACTACCAGGTGGTGGACCTCGAGTGGATGACTTTACAGTTACTCCTATGGAATATCCTGTAAAGGCATGACTAAACCCAGTAGAGCAATTTCATATCACTAAAAGGCTGAAGGATCCTGGGCTCTGAACAAGTTCCTTCAGTTGTTGAGAGGTGCCTCGAGGTGCAGATTTTTAGTATTTTCTACACTACTGAGTCCAAGTTACTATATGCATGTTTTTTTAAGGCTGCAATGTGTACATTCCCAATATTCCTCTGTGCTTGCAGATTAAGATGAGACTAAAGTAAAAAAAAAAAATAAAAAAAAAATCCAACAGACAAAACTCTCAGTTTCCTCCCAATTCACACGAGAGGGCACTTAGGTACGAGGAAGCTGAAGTGCGCAACTGGAAGGATGTTGCCAAACATTTAAAAATCGAATATTACTCGTAATAGCACCCTTTTAAATATTAGCAAGAGGTCTTTAGAAGCTGGAAAACAGAAAAGTGATTTCCCAAGCTTCCTGTGGGTACCAGAAGGTCTCTGATGGGGACACTGCTCAAGGGGAACCTGCTGCCAGCCCCGACACTGTCGCTGAGGTGTCGCCGGAGGGCGGGGGTGAGGGGCCCCGGAGCGGGTCCGCGGTGCTGAGCGCGGGCGCGGCCCAGAATGTGGGGCCGGGAGCTGGGAGTCGGATTGAAGGCGAGTCGCACCCCACGGGTGTCTCCTTCCCCCTGCTGTCAATGGCTCCCATGACACACTCGCACCAACTCACCGTTCCATGCTAAAAGACCAATTAAGATTTAGACCAACGGGGAATCAACATGTAGTTATTTCCAGCAGCAGGGGGGACCTCACGTCTTCCCCAACTCTAAGTTCGCTTTGGGAGGGCAGGGAGGTAGGAAACCTTAGGACGGTCTGTGTAACTGCCTAGGTCTGTCTACAGCTGGCACCTCCTTTAATTCTCCTGAATTAACTTTCCTGCTTATATTGTGTATTAGTGTCATTCACTATCCACTCGGGTGTACGGTGCTCTTTCTCTTTATGCACAACAAGGTGCAGTCACTCCATGGATCCCCCGAAAGAGCTTCCTCTGCAGCCGATCTTTACATGTGGGTACGTGTGTCCAGCAAGACTGTGCTTGCAGTTTATACTTGTAAACACTTTACAAAAGTAGCAAAGAATTCAAAAGTTCTTTTTGAAAAACGAAAAAGATATAGGTAAGGTGGAGGTAGGTGCTCGAGCTGAAACCTGGCTAGGATAAAGTGGCTTAATATGTCTCCTAAGCATTTTTAAAATACTTTGTTTCCCCGGATGTTAACCTCAAATATGGTTTTCTCTATTATCTTTAGAAAAGTTTCATGTTCTACATCCTACACTTTAAATAAAAAAATATTTTTATGGAATTGAAGAATTATATTGAAGCTGATAAAGTGACAATTGCCTCTTCTATAAATTCTATTGTATTATTAAACTTGTATGTGGATGTAGACAACTGGGGGAAGTGATGTAGCATTTGAATCCCAAATTCAGAAACTTCAAGAACAGGTAAAAGAAACAGTTCACTTCCTAAAATATATTTGGTTTAGATTATCATACGTTCCTGATCCTCTGTTTTTTCATGCTTTTGCTTAAGTAATTATTTATTTCATTAAATGTCAACAAACTTATTCACAGAAAAAAACCCCAATGCATTGAAGAACTGTGTCATTTTCTTATTTAAAGAACAATTTTCCAAGCTGAAAAAATTCTACACAGTGAACTCACCTGAGATTTACTGCAATTAATTCTACACCAGTATACACAATTCACTGGATTTATCCATGGGTGTCTGGATATAACCAAGAGACAATTTTCTGGTGCTTTGACATGGAGTACTGAAACTGTTCTCACTTTCATACTGTTTGTCAGTGTCATCAAAGTGATGCATTTCATCCTTTTAGGAAAGAAATTCATATTAATTTCACTAAGTGAAAATCTGAAAACTGAACTGAAAACTGATGTCAATAGTATTTCCATAAGTTGACCGCTTGCAGGAATCATATATCTGAAGCATATTTTTATGTTGGCATCAGTTCTGAGGGCATCAGTATCTTGAAGAGAATTTGTAGTTTGCAATTCTTGACATAAAACCAGTAATTTTAAAATCAAGTACATTTGTACTGTGTAGACGTTTCTTTCTGAATCTGGACTGAATCTGGACAAACATTTTCAGTTTGGAATCTTCTGGACTTTTTCTCCCAGAACACCCGATCAGATGATTTGAAGAAAATTCCTTCTACTATTGGAAGAGTAAATCCTTACCTGGTTTGCACTGACTATCTACTGTACTTAATAGTTTAAAAATCTTACTTTAATAACCTCTTTTCTGTCTGGCACTTATTTTTTGCTGATGTTCTTTACAATAGGGTTACTGTAGGTATACAAAGTCATGAATTTGGGAATGTAGGGAAGTCTTTTCCTCATCCTCAGCTCACACTTACTGCAACCTCTGGAAAGGCACATTCTGCTTGGACTTTTATAGCTGAAAAGTCTTCAGAGGGTGGAGGAGGCAAGGTAGGAGGGCAGATAGAACCATAGGGACCTGCATACACACATAAAAGAAATGAATCTGAAGACAAACAATTCCTGATAACTTCCTTCTTTTGGTCTGTGCTTCACATTCATCTGGTTTGTGACTCCGAGCAGTGCACTACCTAAAATTCTGTGTACTCAGAAAAAGCTCATGAAGTCAATATTGAATATGGAGTCTGGCACTGTCCTCCCATAATGCAGCATCACATATCGAGATATCAGCATTAACATATGAAGAAAGGAGACATTTTACAGAAAACCACTTACAGCACTAGAGTTCTACTGATACACGCCGTGATAGACAAATGTTCAAAGTCTTCACAAAAAGCTGGTGGCAATAATCCCATGAGAGAGGACAGGCAAAGCATCTTGCAAGCATATCTTGTGATTAGTGCTAAGTAGGTCAAAACTTAAATTTGGGAAGAGATAAGCGGTGTTTTCTTTAAAAATTGTTAATTTTCTTAGTATCTTTTTGTGTCTTGTTCATTCCACCAACCACAACGAGAGGATGTAGGGGCACAAAACAGAAAATCTGTATGTCCAAATGGACTGGGTGCCTTCTAATAATTTATTTGGCTATGGAAGCAGGTATGAAGTTGATTGCTACATTCTATTCAACCCAGTTTGTCGTCAGCCAAGAAGAGACTTTGCAGGGCAGAAGAGTAATTGAAAATATCAAGGAGTATCCTGTATCATCTCTGAGAGGAAACTGTAGGGCAGACATCATCCAGTGGTATGGGTCTATAACTGGAGTGACATTATATAGCACTGGTAGTTAGATCAATTATTTCTGTACAGCTTCAATTATGCATGTAGACATTGCACTCCACAATCTAATCAACTATTCATGAGAATGATACAAAGCTCTGTGCAGAAGCCGAAACATCACTGTGTGTTGGAGGACTCTTTTGCTGAGCCTCAGTTTTCAACATACTCCTTGGTATAGTGAACTGATGAGTCTATTGTAGCAGTTTTTCAATCATTCCTAAGTAACAGAGTTAGGATTGCTTTAAAGGAAATTAATAATTAATTTGTTTCTAATAATTTTCTCTAGTTCAGGCAATATTTTCTTTTCAGTTAAATAACCTTTTTTTCTTTCAAAAATGCTGAAAACAAAACACAATACAACTATATACCAGACAAGCTGATCTTGTTAAGGAAACAATTGCTGAAGTTTTTCAGAAATAAGAATATTCCAAATCACCTTATGTGCTGCACGTTGTCCCAATGAAGGTAGAAACAATTCTTTCAAATCACCAGCAAATCCTGACAACCTTGTTGCTAAAAGTGTAGTTGCTTTCTATTTTAATAGTCACAATTTAGCTGATCATATTTCAGTATCTAAAAAACACCAAAACAACAAAAAAAATTAAACCAGTCCCAAACATTTTTAATTTGGCCAATATTCAGTGAGTGATAGGTTTGAAGAACTAAAACAAGTCCATATTGCTATTCTGTAATCTAAAACATGCTTCTGGCTTGTTAAAAGAGAATGGAGAACATTTTCCATGTGTTTTTGATCATACTGAAATGGACTTGCTTTATATGTTTCACTATGCTTTGTTTGAAGCCCCATAGCTTCCCTCTTCCCCTGAGGCCTTGGTAATGACTGTGAAACTGCTAAATGACATTTGGCACCTGGATATGGGATGGAATCATAGATTGCACTTGGTAAACCAAAGAATCACACCAAGCTGTGTTATGCCTGGTTTTCTTCTGTTCATCATCTGTGAAAAACTCATGTGGACATGACTGTAGTCATGGTGGTAGAAAGAAGGTAATGGCCAATCAAGAACCTCTCCAGATGTGTCACAAAAGACTAGCAGCTTGCTGAATGTATTAGAGGTTGAAGAAAGGAGAAAAGGAAGAATGTTCAGAAGTCCTTTCACATAGATGGGAGGAAAAATGGTGCAACACTTGGCTCAAATTCTTAGAAACATTAGCAATTACCAAGACATGTTAGTAACAGCGTCTAAATGGACAAGTTATTGCTTAGTAGGTATTTGCAAGGCTTACGCATTTATTAGACAGCCTTTGTAGAATAAAGGAAACTAGTTGAAACCTCCAGTCACTGAAACAATCAGACTTTATTTGTGTATCATGAACAGAAACCATCTCATTCACAATGAGTCATAAACTCCCAAATAACCATTCTTACCTAGTCAAAATAAAATGTTCTCTTTGAGCCTGCCTCCATGTCTTGAATAACAGATCTGTGTCTCTGAGCCAACCATTCTTTAATTTTTAAATGTGTAATCAAAGAACTCTCCCATGCTCCCCAAAATATCTCCTTAGCTTGGATTTGAGTCAGATAAAAGTTGTTACCAACAGCATAAATGCTACCAAATGTAACAGATTCGAGTCCTTTTGAGTGTAAACATCTCTGTTCTCCTTAAAAAACACCATACCTATGCTATTTCTAACACATTGCAGAGTCAGAAAGAGGACTGGAGAAGAGCTACAGAAAGAGAAGACAAGGAATAGAGCAACACTCGAGGTAAAGCCTTAGATTTGTTGATCATGAAACCAAAGGAAAGTGTTTAGATTATATTCCTGCATTTAGAGATACAAATGTAGAACAGGGAGCATTTCTTCACATTTATAGTATCAGTGAAAGACACACATGCAAAGAATTACAACAAAACAATTAAAAGTTCACACTTGACTGTAGCCATAAGAATAGATACTGGACTAAAGGAGCACTACCCACACACTTGATATTAAGCACATGTTTTTAAATATTTTGCTGGAGAAGGAATCATAAAGCTTGTGCAGGGGAACTGTAGCATTGTGTGTCAAAACAAAAAACCTAACTAGCATTCTAAGAGATGTAACGAAGCGTTGTGCTTGATGGTTATTATGCTTTATATTTTTAGTAGCATTTAATTATTTATTTTAATAAATAATCTACTTTAATGAAGAGATATTATATAGAGGTTAAAGAAGTTTTCATAATAGTCCTCAATTCATGGTTTTTCTAGTGATATTAGAATTCAGTATTGAAATGGAATTAAGTTGAACTGTGATTTCTCATGAAAACAGATAGCAATACATCAAATCTTTATAAAATCTTAGAAGAGAGACCTGGAGAAATATGACCATGTTCAACTACATGCTAAGCCGTTAGAAAGAAATACTATAACTTCAGAGTAGGTCACTGTGCATGACAAACTTCAGGTTCACCATCTTCAAATTCTGTCTATTTTTGTTGCATTTGGAAGTCTAAGAAAGTAATTTCTTTTTTCCTGCTCTTCTGTAGTCTGGGAATGCTGTGATTCCGTGGAGAGAAATATTTTAATATCAAGGTTGATTAGAAACCATTGGTTGACCAGATAACATAAAAACCAAGTTATAGTTAAGTTTATCTGAACTTCAGAAAAAAAGACAGAAAATTAAAATTGCTCTTAAAGAAACACTAAACCACTATAAAATAGAGAAATGAGACTTATATAATCAATTCTCATGCTTAGCTTAGTAATGTAACTTAGTAACTTAGCTGAATGAAGAAAACTACTTGAGAGATATTCAAACAATAAGCATTTAATCAGACTTAGTATGGCCTTAATTCTTGAGGGACTATTCTAAGCTCTGACTCACTAAAATAAGGATAAATATTTCCACTGAATTATGAAACTGGCATTGTTTCATATATGTCCTTTTTGCTGGATAGAGCATGATGAATTTAATATTTGCCTGCATGGTTTACAAATAAATTTTTTTCCAGAAAAATATATACATATATATATATATGTGTGTGTGTGTGTGTGTATCTATAAAATTTATATCTTTATCTATATCTATACCTACATGTATACCTACATTTCTGACTGGCAATTTGTTATATATGATAAGGCATATTTCTATCATCTGGTTCATCATCTAGTTTTGTTCAGTTCAATAATTTAAAGCAGGTCATGCAATCATGGACACAGCAAATCAGACACACCAGTGTACTATGTAGACTGTTAATAGCCATAATTTTAAGCACTTAAGCATCTAATATTCTTTTTAAATAATTTCACTTTTCTTAAAGAATTCCTAAGATATTTTCATGTTCTTTTCTGAGAGAAGCATCTGAAAGTCAATTAATCCATTGCTACTTTCAGAGACTTGTTTAGAAAATTGAAAAGATATACTTCAGGATGTTTTTCACTGAAAATTGTCCTTTTTTCACTTTATGTGAATTGATGGTTAAAACGGGAATCTCATTATTTTTGTGACCTTGGTAGCTTTTCTGTAATGACCTACAGCACGCCGAACAATAACTTATTCTTCAGTAGCCTTTACTTCAATGTAATTTTTTTCCACCTGAATATCTTCTGGTTCTATGTTTGCCCCTGGATCCTTGTCATCTTCTGTCACAAATAATTGTATCATAAAGGCCTTTATGTTCACATTATACTATATATCAGAATTTCAAACAATAATCTCAGCTGAGCGACATACATTTCTCACAAAGATTCACAAACTGGGCATAGAATTCTTCATCCCCTGAAATAATCTCATAATCTATCCACTAAGATTGAGGTTTAAAGGTAGCAAGACAGATTAAATTCTTGCTGGTTCACCAACTGGTGGTGTCCATAATATTATAAACCCACTCATTTCTCATTTGAGTCTTATTTTGGTCTTCTCATTTAATTTAGAGCTGGATGAATCACTGGCCTTGCTTCCCACTGTGACAATACTATTTCAGATGATATACTGATGGTTACAATTGCATCCACCTTGTTTTATATTGGAAGCTGGCATGCTTTTTGCAAATACTTGTTACTGCATGTATTTGAAAAAAAAAAAAAGTTTGAAAATGTTAACTACTTAAGAAATAAGCAATAACATAAAATGCATGCAAATAATGATGATTCACATAGTACAGAAATGGGAAATTCCATTTCGGACTGCAGTGAGTCATTGTCTGACATTAAGAAACTCTCCCTTTAAAACAACCTTTCATTATGTTGGATGTATAAAAGTCTTACCCTGTGCGTCACAAAATTGTAAAAAAAATTATCGTCATTACATACAAAATATATTTAAATATTGATGTTTAGGAAAAAAAAGAAGTTACATACCAACAGTAAAGGCAAATATAACTCAACTCCAAATATCTTCATGTTTCATATATAATTTTCAACATAAACAGGACAAGCCTGTTACCTGTAAGTAATGTACTAATCACATACTCAACACATCCCAAGAAAGCGTATCTTAAGACATATAAGCTGAAAAGTGAGATATAAACATTAATAAAAGATTTTTTAAAAGGATCTAACATTTTGTTGACTCTAATTGAATATGGAATTGCCATCACTGTATAATCATTCTTAAATCAGGGGAATCTGTTTCAACTTGACTGTACTTGAAATGTGTATCTTTTACATTAAGTTGAATGTGTTTGCAAGTAAACTTGATATTTGACTTTAATCAGGAAAAAGAGTCAGTGGCAAATACTAATTTAATGCAACTCTGTGTTTGAACATTCATATACTTGTGATGGCAAACTCAAAATGTTTTCAATTTGACAGGCTCCATCCTTGTTCATTCTCCTTGAAATTCTATGTTGTCAGAACAGCACAAAAGAGGACAAAATACATACAACTATACATGAAGGCCATAAAAATAATTATGAATTTTAGTCATTTATACGTCCAAATTCTCTTTTGCCAAAATAATTTTCTTAAACCCCTTCGAGCCCAGTGTAGTGTATGTCTCACTGAACAGAGACAGGGACAATATGAAGTTGTGCTAACTCATGGCCATCCAAAGGATTGACTGGAGAACTTTATGAACTCTAGAGCATTTAGATTATATCCCAAAGGACTCAGTCATTACAGAGTCCTCTGCCCTGCTGCAGAGAGTAAGCAGATTGTGCTAGTCCTGCATCTAGACTAGAATATATCATCACATATTTAACATCCCTGGAAAAAAAGGAGAACCCTAATTTCAATCTGGTCTGTTGTGTTGTACCCAGCTGCAAAACAGGATAGGTGGCTTTTTAGGCGTGCCTTCCACTGCTGTGTTAGGACTTGAAATGTTATTAGCTAACATGCAAGTAACATGCCAAACGTCATAATTCCTGACCTCTCTACCTTCTACCACGTGGCTACAAAGGGCAACCTACAGTCCAAGTCTGAAATCACAAACTGGCTGAAAGCATTTTTATGGTTCATTGTGAAATCCCACCTGGAGAACTTGTGCCTAGGTCTGGAGTCCTCAACACAAAAAAGAGCAGGTCCAAAAAAGGACCAAGAACATGATCAGAGGGCTGGAGCACCTCTCCTAGGAAGACAGGCTGAGAGAGTCAGGGTTGTTCAGCCTGGAGAAGAGAAGGATCCTGAGAGAACTCATTGCGGCCTTTCAGGTACGTAGAGAGAGCTTTTAAAAAGAGAGGGAAAGTGACTTTTTAAATGGGCCAATATTGATAGGAAAAGGAAGGAATGGTTTGAAACTAAAAGATGGGAGATTTAGATTAAATATTAGAAAGAAATTCTTTACTCAGAGGGTGATGAGGCACTGGAACAGGTTCCCCAGAGAATCTATCAATGCCCCAAACCTAGAAGTGTTCTAGGCCAGGTTGGATGGAGCTTTGAGCGACTTGGTCTAGTGGAAGGTGTCTCTGCCTCTGACAGGGTGGTGGTTGGAACTATATGATTTTTAAGGTCCCTTACAACCCAGACTATTCTATGGTTCTATGACTCATTCAGATACTGCAGAAGAATGTCATGTTTACCCAGCCAAGACAATTTCTGTGCTATTTGTACACATAAATTATGTACAGGAGATTGTATTGCATACAGCTGAGCATATCCAGCTTTGATCATCTGCCTTTGCAGGACTTACCACTTCATATTTTTCACTATCATATGGCATGACCTGCCTTCTATGTCTTGCTGTATTAAAAATTTTCTTGTGATAGAAATGAATGTTTAAATAAAATAAACCAATTGCCCTGTCTTTACTGCCTCACTGGGAGATGTACATTTAAGTGCTTAGTAAATGATGCAGTTTTTTCCCAAGAAACATCTTATTCTTAATCACATGCAGACGGAAAAGATTTTCACATTAAAATAACCTGCATTAGCCCATTGTCATTATTAAGAATTACAATACAGAATCAAAACCATACTGAAATGGAATTCCCCCCCAAAACAAAATAACTGTAATGAAATGGACATTTGGTTGATATTCTCTTGAGAGAATAAATATATGATACTCTTAAATATGGATGGAGCATCTTAGTTCTGAGTACCCTCAAGCTGTCGCCTATGACTGTTGAGAAGCTGAATTCAAGTTCAGAGCACTTTTGCCATCAGATGCTTCCATTTAAAACAACACTGATGGCTGGTCAAAAAACTCTGCAGTTGACTTTCCCTTATTGAAAGAAATCATTCAGTCTACAAATTATTATCCATTGCTCTGCCCAATAAAACTTTACATTCATTCAGTTTTTGAAAAAGAGAAACTTACCTTACTTAACCATCAATGAGTGTGAGGTTTGGCTTTTTCCCCTCCTCACTTATTGACTAATCTTTGCCTTGTCTCTGGCATATTTTCTACAGACTTCAGCATTTTTCCTGTGTATATAATTTCTATAACGTATCAGGTACCAGAAGTCTTAAGTTCTGTTCATTCTACAGACTCTTTGCAAAGTGTTCCTTGAGGATTTATACTAAGGATGTGATGATAAAAATGCATTATAGTGATGAACACCAGGCACATTTGTGAATATGGCATCTCTTTTGATGTATGAATGTATGTTACATTTTTTAGGAAAAAAAGAATACAGAAGAACAGAATGAGAATTAACAAATACAACCCAGATTTAATCTGATTCCATACTACTAAAAAGACTATGATAAAGACAAAAAGAAAATAAATCAGAAAATAAAAACAAAATACCAGAATGAATCAGAAAATTACAAACAGATATGTTGTTAGTTTGCATTCCTAAATAATTTAACACATTTTTTAAAATTTTTACACAATTATTTTAATAAATAATTTTACACAAGTACCATGAACACTGTGGTATAGAAGAAGGTTAGGATATTTCAACCAGCCAGTAACAACCAAATGTATATTTTTGGCATCTTTTTCAGTCCTTGGGAGAAATAACTGAGCAAATGCTATTGATTAGCAGAATTAGAACAAATAATCAGTAAGTGTTCAGCAATTCACAGGACATATATGCATTAAGATGTCATTATTATGTTACATTAAATATACGAGCACAGTAGCAGACCTTACACAGTGGAATAATCTGTGAGGAGTAGAATATACAATTTGAACATGAAATATCATCCCTTTCCTGTCTGTAAATTTACTGTAACTTTAACCACAGAGTGTTGACATTTTATCTAATCAATGAAAATTGCTACCTAATTTCTCAAGGCCCAGTTCATGAGTTAATTTGTACAGCTGTAAAATTTTTCCTCTTTCTTTACAAAGAAAGGTATTCCATTGCAGAAACAGGTCTTTTTAGTGAAGGGAAGCAAAAAAGCCCTCAAAAATGTGAAAAAACATTGTATCAGTTCATAAGAATTTTTCTTTAAAAAACCCATGTAGTTTGAATGGTTTAGAGTATTCTCCCTTGAATTCATGAGGGCAGAGTGACAAGTGGCAATGAAAAAGTCTCTTCTACCTCAAAATCACCACAGAATTCAGCTTCAGTTCTGCAAAAACAGAAAGGCAGCTCTGACTAACAGTCATATTTGGTCCTATGTTACTTAAATAATTGATACATATGAAGATTTTAAAGTAAAAAAACCCATCATAAAAAAGATCTTCAAAAAACTGATTTTACATTAACTAGTGCTTTCACAGCAATTAAAGCACAGTTTACAAAATTATTAGAAATCTTGGAGTTCTGTGCTGTGTTTGTGTGTGGTTACAAAACCAGAATGTCACAGACATTTTTGCTACAAACATAATTTAAGAAATATGTTAAGCAAAAATTAAATTCATATAATTGTTATCAAAAATGAAAGAGAACTGACATTAGAAGTACTAACCTAAAAAATTTATACTCAAAGTTCTCTAGATATTTTCAGAAACTTACTTCACTGGGCCACACAGTTTTTCATGATTTCAAAAGACAAATAGAAGGTAATTTGGCCACAAGAGGGCTCACATATTTTATAGTTATTTTAAAAAAGAAAAGGACTATGATAAAATTATAACTATATACAGGCTAAAATCAAAGGGAATATCTGCTGCCCAGATAGTCACACTGTCATGAAAAAGGTAGTCTACCTAGTTCTTTAAAAAACTATCAGAAAAAAAGTGAAGTAAAAATAAGTATGTTTCCATAGTCTACTTATTAGTCTATTAATCGGCTTTTCACCAAAATTAGCATTTTCTATTACATTATATATTAGCCATGCATAAACCAACAAAATAATCCCGAAATGAAACAAAAAACTTTAATGGTCTGTGTTAAAAAAAATCCTCCAGCACCTACTAATTCTGGTAACACAGTGTATACTCATTAAAGTAGACCTGGCAAGAATAATAGAAATTTATTTTTCTACAGAGTCTTGCATTACTACTATTGCACTGATAATGTTGTCATTATATTATTGATAATATAGTGTATTCTCACCATTTTCAGATGGGAAGATAACTTGAGGCCCATTTCAATGCATACTGAATTTACCTTAGAGATATTGTATCAAGCTAAACAAGCATGTAGTACAATATAGAGAATTGGTTCTGCAATGGATGTGTCTTCATTGTAGTTCACCATTCGTAGGACAGGAATTGCTTCATTTCCACATCTTTGATTTGTGTTGTGGAAATAATAAAATACAGGAAAAGAACTCTCTGAACTAGAGTAGAATGTGCAGTAGGTGAGAAATGCTGTTCATTAAAATTTGATATCAGTTCAGATGAATTTGAAATACACTTGAAATTCTGAAAAAATAAATCTTGGAAAGAACAAAATGTGATGTTTGCATGATTGAATAGATTTTGATTAGACTTGAATAGATTTGAATAGAGTTCATAAATTTGAAGTTAAGATTTGTCTGATTCATCCCTGCAGTAGTGGCAAAGACACCACCAAGAACATACTGAAGTAATTTGGCATTTACCCAGGCTCTCCTATTCCACCATTCCAGGCAACTCTTACATGTAAACTACCTCTGGCTGTAAACCCTACAACTTCCATATCTTGTCCCTGAGCTTTCAGACTCCAGATCTTAGGTTCATAGTAGGGACTCTGGAAGCTTGACAACCCTCATTAGAAAAAAGCTTACTGGGCTTTTCCACCCTATGTGTATGCTGTGAAGTTCTGTCCTAGCAAATCAGTAAGGCTGCTGTGTGCACTACATAGGACATACACTACTAAAATATTTGGCTGCAGGGAGAAAATCGTGGACTGAAGATGTGCCACACAACATGTTGCCCATACTAACCCATAGTAGTCACCTCCAGAGTGGTCTGGTTGCATTGATACTGAGAAAGGTTGGGTCCCATGGGCACAAGGGTGGATTTTAGATATTCTTAGTCCATAGTTTTTTACCTAAAATACCACTGAGCCATGTCATGTCCTGTGAGAGCGGGGTTTCCATAGCATGGTGCCAAACACATACACTGCGTGTTCAGAGAGGTGGCCTGAC
Source organism: Serilophus lunatus (assembly GCA_013399895.1). Classification (NCBI taxonomy): domain Eukaryota; kingdom Metazoa; phylum Chordata; class Aves; order Passeriformes; family Eurylaimidae; genus Serilophus; species Serilophus lunatus. The sequence continues at coordinate 175,857 of VXBA01005810.1, read as the reverse complement.
GTTATGTGGGTGTGTCATCTTGTCTGTGCTGCCTGTAGGGAACAGGCCAACACTAGAACTGCTCAAGGGTTTTGTCTTGAGGAATTGGCTGTTCTATTCCAAAAGAGAGTATGAGTGAAGCAACAGAGACACACTGAGGCTGATAGAGAACCAAGACTCAAGGACAGATGTGAGCATCCAAACCATTAAAAATTGTTTGTCAGTAGACATGTAGCCCTAGCACACTTGACTGTTCAAATGCTACTTGCCTAAGAAACAACATAAGGGTTTTTTCATCAGGCAAGACTTATACTAGTTTTAGACCAAGGGGACTCATAGCTTTACAAAGTTTTCTGTCTTCAAAACAAATCAGAGAGCTACATCCCAAGTAGTTGTGCTGGAACTGTGTGACCTAGAAGCTCTACAATTCTCATTCAGTCTCTACGATGATTAGGGAGAATTTATGGGTTTCAACAATCAGCAATTTTCTGCCAAAATGTTTCAGGATATTGAGAGGGAAGATGAAGGTTCTAGAAAGGGTGGATAAAGCACAAGATAAAACTGGCTGAATAACAAGTATGGATAAAAGAGAACAGTCATCACATGAAAAACAGAAGAAAATACTGAGATTCTGGGATAGATAAAGTGTAGGCAAACAAAATGGTGAAGTATGAAACAAGAGAGATGAAAAAGAATTCTGTGAAAAAGAGGCATTAGGAAAGAAGATAAAGAGAAACAAATAGGCTAACAGGAATTACAATTAGATTAAAATCTCATTCAAGACTTACATAAGAAAGACATAAAAGATGTAGTCTAACAGCTAAGAAAACAAGAACTCTGAGTACTATTAGCACAGTCTACAAAATTACCCATCTGAAGTGCTTATCATTGTTACAAGCAGGTTAATAGTATGTTATTCAGTCCATTAATATTTAATTCCAATCTTTTAAACCTAGCTAATACATCCTCAAACGCTAATGACTAGGTAGCTGAATAATGAATATTATTACCTTAATTTTCACCAATATAATTTGTAAAATCTATAGGCCTGAAGTATTTTATCAATGCAATAATATTAAACCCGTTCTATAGAACCTGGAATTTATTTTTTAGTATTTTATTACTTTGCTCAGCTTCCTTTCTATGATAAAAAAAAAAAAAAGTGTGAAGAGAAGTTAAATCTTAAATGTTTTTGAAGTACATCTTAAAAATTTTGACCACTACCTTTCTATGTTTTCACTTTCCTGACCTTTATGTTTCTTGAGTTTCTTAGTTTCAGTTGTCAGGGCTGTTTCAGCAGTTTGCTGCTCAGGTACTATGTATGTTATCTGAAAGTAAGTAAAACATCGGTTATTTTCTTTGCCAACAATGCAAAAACAAAGTTTTGGTCACACACCACGCTCTTCTTGGTAAAAGTTTACATTTTTGGGCTTAGAATTTTCCAGTATCCTGTTAAAAATTGAAATGTTTTGTAACTTAAGTCAGTTGTTTGAACTGGTCTTTTTTTTTTTTTTTTTTTTTTTTCCCCCTAAGGATTTTACCAGTCACAATTTAGTGAATTTTTTTCATTGGTTTTTTTTTTTTTTTTTTTTTTTTTTTCCCCCTAAGGATTTCAACAGGCAACATTTTGGCAATTATAATAAAAATAGGGCTGTGGGTAATTAAATGCAATATTGTCCTATGTGTATGTGTCCTCATCTTACTGCTATCCATGGTAAAATTGCCATTGCTTTAAATGGATGAGAAGTCAAGACCTACAAATTTCCCATGGCAAAAACCAGTAGTTTGTGGAAAGCAGAGGGCCAAGTGAATATTAACAAAGAAAGAAACTCCTGACTCAGACCTAACTCCAATTTTCACAATTATGACTATGAAGTCCAGGAATCCTTTCTAACTTTCAGCAGTGTGCCCAGGTGGCCAAGAAGGCCAATGGCATCCTGGCCTGCATTAAGAATAGTGTTGCCAGTAGGATCAGGGAAGTTATTCTTCCCTTGTTCTTGGCAATGGTTAGGCCACAGCTCGAGTGCTGTGTCCAGTTCTGGGCCCCTCAGTTTAAGAAGGATATTGAGTTGCTGGAGTGTGTCCAGAGAAGGGCAACAAGGATGGTGAAGGGGCTGGAGCACAAGCCCTGTGAGGAACGGCTGAGGGAGCTGGGGTTGTTCAGCCTGGAGAAGAGGAGGCTCAGGGGTGACCTTATTGCTGCCTATAACTACCTGAAAGGAGGTTGTAGTCAGGCGGGGGTCGGTCTCTTCTCTCAGGCTCCCGGTGACAGGACGAGAGGACACAGTCTTAGGCTGCATCAGAGGAGGTTTAGGTTGGATATCAGGAGGAACTTTTTCACAGAGAGAGTGATCTCCCACTGGAATGGGCTTCCCAGGGAGGTGGTGGAGTCACCGTCCCTGGATGTGTTTAAGGATAGGTTAGATGATGAACTTAGTGGGATGGTTTAGATGGTTTAAATGGTTTAGATGGTTTAGATGTTAGACTGATGTTGGATAGGTTGTTAACCTAGGTAAAGGTTGGACTTGATGATCTCCATTGTCTCTTCCAACCTTATTAATTCTGTGTATTCTGTGTATAACCCTGATTTTGTGTGGATGCTCAGACTCAAATCAGTCCCATGTCTGGTGTAAGAACTAGAAAATCCAGGTACACAGACTAGAATGGAGCCATAGCACGTTTCCAGCCTGAGTGGTTGGATAGACAGGTGCCCACAGAGCATCCATGCCATACAACTTAAACACATCCTGTGTGACTCTGGATCTTCACTCTCCATATATATTATGTAAATATATATAAAATATAAACCAAAACAGAATCACAGAAAGGTTGGGCTTGGAAGGGACCTCTGGAGCTATAGCAGACTCATGTAGACCAGGTTGCACAGGATTGTGTCCAGGTGGGTTTTGAACATCCCTAGTGATGGAGACTCCACAGCCTCTCTGGGCAGCCTGTTCCAGTGCTCTGTCACCCCCATGATAAAGAAGCTTTTCCTCACATTCAGATAGATTTTACTGTGTTTCAGTTTGTGCCTGTTGCCCCTCGCCCTGTTGCAGGGCACCACTGGCTCTTGGCACCTGCTCATAGCATGTAAGAATGAAAAGATCACCTTTTGAGTGGGTTCTTCCGTCTATTTTGTACGGTATTTCTGTCTCATAAGGTGTTCCTTTTCCAATTTTTTTTTTTCTTCTTGGGCATTATAATTTGAATTTCACTTCGCTTTGGCAGATTGGTCATTATAACTTACATGCAGTGCTGAAAACTGACAAATAAGGTCTAATGAATGAGCACATAAACTTGTTTTAGTTTCTTGGAATACTCTTATCATTTGGAAAAAGAGAGCACCATTGAGGAGGCATGCTATCAAAGATCTGTAAGAAATTAAACAGCCTCAAAAATTCCATTCTCTCTTGGCAGGGTTTCATATATATCGGTTTTCCAACTGTAAATTACATTATACACAGGACAGAGAAAATCCAGAAAAAACAAAAAAGAAGTTGATATGCTTGTTTGATCCTCTCCCCAGCCACCTCCTCCTGCTTCTTCACATCACACACAAATATACATACCTTCCTTCAAGGGGCAATTCAACTGTGTTACATTTCCACAGTTCTCCATACAGACACAGTGGGCATGAACCTGGTAAATCAAATGCATTATCCATCCAATTGTTTGAACAGAACTTCCAGGTTTTTGGTAGTGTTTTGTATTAAGCCATAGTCCTATTCAGATCAGGTCCTCATTTTGTTGTTTCAGCTGCAGATACATTCCACTTTCTCTCCCATACGTGGTGGTAGCTATGTGGCTAGTTCAGAGGTGTAAACACCACAGTTAAAGAACAGATAGCATTGCAGATACATTGCAGTATCAGGGCTTTTTAAAGAAAGAAAAAGAATTTTATCTACATACTATGAAATCTACAAATGAAATTCACTGTAAATATTCATTATTAATAAATGACTGCAAAACCAATCATATGATCCAATTTTCCTTACAACACAGGGATTTCATGTTGAAGTAACATCCTGGATTTCAGTGGCAATGTAGCTGGGTAAATGGAAAGATTTTAAAAGCAGAATCTGGTCTATTGCAGCTGTACACATAATGGGCTAGAAGTCAAGCCATGGGATAATTGCCCAAAGCACAAGACTTGCTTCCCACCTGCTTGAAATGGAAGCATAACAGGGCTTCTGTAGCCCTTACTGATATCCTCACTGATTGCTGGGACATGGCAGGATAGAAAAGATCAAGTCTAAAGACTTTTCACAGTTTGAAGATCCTCAGCCCTTGAGATGGTTCTATGAAGAATTAGTGGCACTTCTGAACTACAGCTCAGTAAGAGCCAAAAAGAAATTAATGACAGTTGCCCTTGTATTTTCTGTAGCATTTGTTTTGAAAAGATGGTAAAAGAACCCCACTTTAATGCTAAGGGCAGCTACTTTCGAGGTTTCAATTTTAAACAGACAAATGTTTTAAACACATAAATTCCTTTCATTATATTTCTGCATCTCATTCCGTTTTCTTATTGCAAACCATTATCATGTTTCTCACTAGATCCCTGCAGTCACTTCTCTCTTTTGATATTCTTTCCACTATGCTTTTATTTACTTCTCTGAAATCTCTGTCATCAAATGTATCTCTCAAAACGGTTCTTTTCCTGCATGAAAAGCAAAGCAAATGTCTTTCCAGATGTGGGAAGCAACCATAAACTGGATTAAAACTCAGCTTTTGAAGACAAATGAGACTCCTGCCCTTTTTCAAGGCTATTTCCAGATAATTGAAGTGTATTCTCAATACAGAAGGAACCTTGATTAATCTTTTGATCTGAAAAGTTTTTGCTATTTCAACTGTATTTTATATCCTTCAGCTTTAAAACCTTAGGCAGACCTCATTAAGATTTTATACAGGTTTACATATAAAAGTGAAAACAAACACTAATGTAGCAACTAATGTTGCTTTTCAAAAGTTGGAAGTGTGTAATTCTAAATGTATTTATTACTGTTACTCATTCAACTCACTGCAGAAGGATGAACTAAATTTTAGGCCCTCTTTAAACTGACTGAGGTTAACAAAACAGGTTTCTGCTTGCTGTTGATCTATCAATGTACCTGGGTGAAGGGCTATGAGACTATTGATTTATTCTCTACGTTTGATTTAAGTTCTTGTGTGCCTTCGTTTCTTTCACATAATGTTCTGATTAGGACACCCCATAATCACAAGCCTACTGAATATTCTCTACTGTGAGCTGCAGCCCCCAGCAGCCACCCTTGGTACATGTGCATGGTCTTTGGGCTGCCTCGACACATGACCATCTGTCATAATTGCATGGTGCCTCTCCACAACTGGGTCGGATCCTTGCCTGAGGGCATTAAGGTCCAGACAATGCTGGTTTAGATGAGCAGTTTGGTTAATACTACAAGTGCCATCTGTTCTACAGGAAATCCTTTCTCTGCGCCATTAATGAAGTGTTCCCAGCACATAACTATATATTCCTCTCATTATCTAAGGTTTTGTGTAGTAGGGATTATGATAGAATGCTATTTGCAAATGAGTAGTTTGTAAAAATACCAAATTTCATAACATAAATTTTCTCGATAGACTTCTTAGTACAGATGAACACTAATTTGGCAGAGGAAGCAATTGTTTAGCTAGTGTTTCAGCATGGCGACAGCACCTCAGTACCTCAGGCAATGTAAAAGATCTGAAACCTGACCCATACCTTGCAAATAAAGCCTATTACTTCCTGAAAATCAAAATACGAATGCCATTGAATGGGATTCCCAAACTTAACTTTGGTAAGGAAATTGAGGTCCTCTCTCAAGAGTTAGGATGTTTTCTTGTAGCATGGTGATTTTAAGAGTTACTTTGCAGGGAAGACCTTGCATATATTTCAGATATGTAATCAAACATATAATTAGTTTTTGGCAAATTAAGCATGGCCAGAATCTAGTAACTAGTGTCTACTAACCTTCTCATCCATTGTTCAAACAATTAGCTTTCAGACCCTGGTGCTTTGATTTACTGGGTAGGCCTTTTAGTAATATCTCCCCTCCAATCTCATTACAAAAAGCTACTTATATTACAAAATATTACTACTCCATTTCAAATATATTAGATTTCTCCCTAGACATCAAATTGCTTGAAAGGTTCTAAAATTAAACACCATTTGCTGAACAGCCACAAAGGCCTGGAGATGGGTGAAGATGCCAGGGCTTTCTAGACTTGCTCAGACTTTATACCTAATGCAGAAGAGCATCATAAATATCAGATATAGTGACCTGACTGTGAATCTTCTGTGTTGGGAAATTTCAGGAATATACTTTTTTCTTTGTTAAGTGCTGAAATTACAATTATTTTAGCCATTAAAACAAAAACAAAACAAAAACCTAATCCAACCCAAACCAAATAAAAAAACCTCCCAACAATGCAAAACCAAAATCTTCCCGAACCTAAAAGGTTTTTGTCCTCTTTTTTGGAATAGTTACAGTTTCCACTATAGTTTCTAATCAAAATGATCTTATAAATATCTGTTTAGATTATATAAAAATTTCACTCCTTTTAGTGTATGTCACTTCAGAAAGATTTGGCAAACTTGGATAAGCCTTAACAGTATTAATAGGACAGATTTCAACATAATAAATGTTATTTACCATTAATTACAGTATTATTATAACGTTTTATGATAACAAGGGGTAAACCTGGAAGAATATAAATACTAAAGAAGAAAGCCGGTCAGTATGTACTAAATATTAAGAGGAATTTAAGAAAGTTGGAATAAAACAATGAAGCCAAGAAATTGAACTAGAAGCAAGACACATGAGACTATGAAACAGATTTCAGGAGGGCTATGGCAATTCTACTACCTGTGACACTATTTCTGGTCTACTGTAATGACCCTCCCATCACCAACTTACTTGTATATGAATTATTGCTCTAAATGAGAACAGAAAAAAACCCACTCAATAAGAAGAGCCTTCCCTTTGATGGGACTGTCTAGAATGGTCTAATATGTGTTTCCAGCTCTACTCTCCCATTTCTGTAATAAACACTATTTTTTATTGCATATATCTCTATTTTTAACAACAGTGCCTTATGCAGTCATCAGTTACCACTGAAACAGAGTATCCTATTATCAGAGAAACAGATAACCTATTATTTTCAAAATCTTAATCTATAAAAAAATGGATTTTCTAGTGTCAACATAATCCCTATCTAGATACACAAAAATGTATAGAGGTGAATACAGGTGTCCCGTGCTCTATCTACAAAACAAAATTACACAACCAAACCTGCAACAGTACAAACACACTGTAAAAGATCAGCTAACACCATATGTGTACTTAATGGTAATTGAATAGTAATTGAAAAGTAGTTGAACTTTACTGAATGTGCTATTGTGTGCTCCTTCAAACCCACATTCAAAAATGAAAAAAACCCAAACTATACAGCAGAATCTTACCATATCATTTAATGTTTTACTCATTAACAACACATGCATTTTGAAAGCCCCTCAGGTCATGTCAAAGTTTACATGGTTTCTGAGAAGCACCATCCCCCCAGGACGGCAAGGCTGTGGGCCTGGACATCCTCACATCCCCCTTGTGATGGACAGTGAGGAGTGGTCAGGTCTGGGCATTTCCCTTTTTGTTTCAGAGGCTGAAGAGAATGTCTTACACTTTTTAGAAGGGTACATGGAGGAGGAGGAATCATCTACTCTCTTGCAGGATCACTGCATTATTGTTCAATATCAATACAGAACCATACAGCTCTAATAAATTACTTTTTAACTCACCAGGTTAAAATCATATTATCCTTGGTGTGTTTTAATGTCTTAATTATGAAGAGTTGTAGGCACTAGAAAGAACAACAGTATGAATTCCAGTAACATAACAGAATTATAGCTATTATGGGTGGGATATGCTTAGAGATTCAGCTAACAGGAAAAAAACCAGCAGCAGTAAGTTAGTCAAAAACAGTAAACAGCCAAAGATAAAAGCAGAAATACAGAGCAAAAAAATCAGGTATTAGAAGAAGACAAAAAAACGTAATCTGCGTTTCAAACTCTGCAAAACATTTCTAAGATGAATAACTAGGCCAGGTTATTTTAAAGTTGAAACTATAATCAAGGGGCCCTTCAGATCCTCAGGTAGATTTACACAGGTTCAGACTTGGTTGATGGATAGTGCATTTTCATAACAGGAGAATTCATGAAATACTACTAGACGCAAGAAGAAAAAAAGCATCTATAACCCCCAAAATTACACCTAACAGAAAACTGGAAAGAATGTCATTCTCATTTTATAAAATTGCACTAAAATAAAAGTGGTCATCTGAAGGTCAGTTCATAAAAGGACTGAAAAAGTTTTTAGAGGTAGTATGGAAGCTGATTTTCTGCCAAAATTTTGCATTGTTGCTACTGAGATCAAAATTTTAAATTGTTGCTGCTGAGATTTTACTGTATTATTAAAGCATTAGGACAAGTAGACACCTGGATAAGAGTCAAAGCAGTATTTACCCGACACTGAATCCATGAAATAAGAACATAAATTAATTTATTCAATAAAGGGTATTTCTCTGTGCCCATAGTGTTTTGAGCCACAAGTCTGAGTAATAAATAGATAATTACTAAGAGTATATTAACTTTTACTAACTGCTGTACTGTTTTAATACAATCAAATAGCACCTTCCAATGTCACACATACTTCAACTAGCCTAGATGTGCTCCAGTTCAGTTTATCTCAGCATATGGCTTGTTCTCACCACATGCCATGGATTTCCAAATTAATAGGATTTGTCAAATTTGTCAAATAACTTTTGAAGGAAATCCAGCCTCAAAAAGGGAGGCTGATTAATACATTGAGTCAGATATCAACTACTAAGCATTGACTCGTGGTTTTTTTGGTTGTGTTTTTTTTCTATTATTTGAAGTTTTAGGAAGTTCAGGGATATTAATAACCATTTAGAAGCCTAAATTCAATCTACATTTAAGGATAATACAAACAATTTAAAATATTTTGTTCTTATAATGGTTCACTTCTTTCATTCTCCAATAATAAAAATACTTTGAAAAAGCTAAAAAATCTCTCTCTCTCTCTCTCTCTCTCTCTCTCTCTCTATATATATATATATATATACACACATGCACCCTCCCTCATATTTTCAAGACAATTACTTTTTAAAATGATTAAAATATAATTCATAGTACAAGAGAAATCCAAACAATTTAATTCTCATCACATCTTTGGTAAATGACAGGATGTAGTAGTATGGACAGATGATAGATTACATTTTTATTTGGTTATTGTCACAGTCAGAAACCTCATAGTAGAGTGAGCTTTTAAATAGTTAACTAATGATAATTTCTTACATTCTTACAAAGGAGGAAAGAGCATGTTTTAAAGGAAAACCTTCAAATGCTATTTAAATGTTAAATTATTTTTCTTTATTACTCTCACATGTTCTTTAAGAATTCCAAAGTTAGGAAGTGCACAGAAGGACTTACAAAAGTGTTTGGAAAGGGACGATGACTTATATAAGGCAGACCATGTTTTCTCTCAGTAAATCAAAGAAGTGGTTTTGATTATTCAGCATGTGAAACGGAAAGCATAAATGGAGAGTTAGTTCCTAAAAATCAAGAGTAACTCAAAGACATATAATTTTATTATAAAATCAGTAAGACCACTTCTGATAGGATCCTCTCCCATGGCATTTTAAATGAAACTAGAATGTAATGGAGGACAAATTATTTTATTGAATGAATTTCTTTGAGTTAGTACATTTACTCAACCGTGGGCATATTTTGAAGTGTATCAGTGGTAGATTACTATAGACCTTTTAGAATTACTCTAAGCATTAAAACCACCTTAAAAATTAGTTATGCAGTCATGCATACTTTATTTGCAGTCTCTTCTATATTCCAATAACATTTCTTGGTTTGCAATGATCTTTCCTTTCAAGATAATTCAATTTGTTAATATCCTGTGTACTGACAGCTACAACACACTAAAATCACTTTATATACATTTATTTCTTTGTCAGATTTCCTTCAGGTATATATATTTATAACACCTACATTATAGTTCCCAGTCTGGGGCAAGTTAAATTCAAGAACAAGCAACCATACCTCACATCTAGAACCAGGGGAACTAGAGGATATCCATAACAGGTTATCTCAGCAATTTCTGCCATATAAACCCAGAGTTGCACTTACCCAACAATTACATCTGTCAAACATCCTGATGCCCTGTGGTCTGCTCATTCTCTCTAGATTAAAGGGTAAGGAACAGTGAGAACATGTTTCCATTCAAAGGGGTAGTGGGTCAAAGATAAGGGCCTAGTCTAGTAGTGATGTCACATTATTCCATTTAGTTTAATGGAAAAAGAGACTGAAAGTCTAATATTAACTAGCATTATGGTTTATTGGAAAATTGTATTGAGATAAGAAATGAAGAAGTAATCTAGAAATACTACACTCAGATTTAAAGCTATTTGTATTAGCACTTTGTTCTATGACAGTGAGAAACTGCCTTTCATTTCACAATCTGGGGACATAATAAGTGAAAATATCTACTTTTTTTCTTCAAAAACGCTGTTGAATATGAGCTGGGACTGTCAACATTAGAAAATGACAGCAACTCCTGGGCTTGTACCGAGTTGTAACAAAGCCAGTTATTTCTGTGTTACTGCTCAGCATTGCTCATGGATTTCTACTACTCTGATGACGGAGAAGCAACAATATTGTTTATAAGCAATGAAATGAAACTGAATATTGACAGAGTCATTAAAGATGATAAAAGGGAACATGCAGTCAATTGGTATTTTTCCCCCTAAGATTTTTTCAGGATTTAACTATTGGTTCAAAATTGAGGACTTTGCTCCTGATTCCTTTATGTAATTGTTTATTTTCATCAAGCATTGTTACATTTTCCAGGATTTAAGCCATTAGGAAATGTCATTTTCTATCACTAACATTTTTATTGATTAAAGTAAAAAACATGCAGAATTGTTGGGTAGTATGGAAAATACTACATTTATGTAATACTCTTCATGAAATTGCTTTAAGAACTTTAAGTACAAATGCTTTATTCTAATCATACATTCTAGGATTTATTATTTTCATATTCAACATTACTGACATATAAATTTTCACATTCAGTGTTCATCCCCTATGAACACTCTGTACATTGAGAGTGTTTTTATTATCTTGCTTGTCCATCTTTCGTTTCCACATTTGTATGCACTCAGAGTATCAACAAGAAGTCTCAGAGAGCAAAGCATTTGTTATTGAGTCTCCTTCCTTGCCGTTTTCCAGAGGAACGGCACTTCATCTTCAATCTCATTTCCCATCTCCTGTGCGCATTACTGCTCTGACTTACCTGAGTTAACTGCATTACTGCTGTATTTCTTGAGCTTAGTACTGATTTGTTTGATAATGTGCAATGACAAGATAAGGTCACAAAAAGTTGCATGCTAAATAAGATTAGGTATTATAGTGTAGTCAAGGTATCTTCATCACTTTTCACTATAAGTTGCAATGCATACTCTGCTTTGGGGACATCAGAAGCAGACCCCAAGTATGTTCTAGATATTTGATAAATGCGTGCTTCATTTTAGAATTAGGAGAGAAAAGAGTGAGACCAACAAGACACTCAACAGCCTTTGCAAAGGCTGGCCCCCTGTGTTCTCATTTGTTTTGAACTAGATTGTTACTGGGCCTTGTGCAGAGAAAGGTTTGCCTAATTACTCCAAGAGGAATTACCCTTAGATGAAGCATTTCTAGATAAAAAGTTGATCTAACTCTGAATTAATAATAAAATAGAAGTAGATGTTTCTAATAATAAAAATTTATTTTAAAAAACAATTTTATTTTGAAAATTAATTTTTCTCCAGAATTAATAAAAGCTTCTTAATATGTAGATTTGTTAATAAACATTATGGATATATCAAACTTGACTGCTTAAGCTTTGATTTTAAAGGTCATACTGTGATTTTTAGAACTATCACAAGTCAATTTGTGACTTAAAGTGACTTTTCTAGGTGCTTTAGAGATGATCCAGGAATGTGTCTGAGCTGTTTTCATGCTACATATCTGTTCAGGAACAGACTATGAAGCCAAATGAATCCTCAGCTACAGCATTTTACAAAAATGCCTTCAAATGCTTTTGGTAAATATACAAATCAGACTGTAATTTTTAGCACTAACCAGGATTCTGTGCTGGCACATTCTAATACCAAAAAAATTTCCCCGAAAGAGCAAAATCTATCTCCTGGCCTGACTTCAAATAACCAAATTTTAAAATACTTTTTTTTTTTTTTTAAAAAAATTATTATTTCCTATTAAATGCAGTGCTGCTTACACCTTTGGGTCAAAGAAATTTTCTTAAAATGCGAAGAGAGTTATAAACCATTTTCACTACGAAGGTACTTACTAGGATTTATCTAATAGGTGACTTATTTTGTAGGATTCCTTTAACCTTCACAAACAAATTTGAAAGACCTATTCTACAACTTTATATTTTGTTCCTCCCCCCCTTAATTTTTTTAAAAAATGCAGACCTACAGTACTTATCCAGACTCACTGAAACTGAAAATTGAGTAAGCACTGCAGGATTGGTTCCCTATTAAAAAAGCCCAAGACACATGGTGCTGAGATTAACAAAACAAAGTAAAGCAGCTATGACTTGGCACAAAGTTTGACAAGCTGCAGAAAAGCAAATGTTTAAATAACTGAAGTGGTACTGTTTTTCTATTCACAACCTTTTCTCTTCCAAACAGTATCATATTCTTTTCCAGCACATTTAGATTGAAAGTCAAGCTGTGTTTTATTTTTTATTATAATAAACCCAGTCAGTTTACTGTAACAAAGACATACTAGCGGTGATCAGTGTGAAAGCCAGTACGAAATCAGGCTAGGGGGAAAAAAAAAAGTCAAATGGCAAAATAAAGGACCAGCCGTCTGGAAAGTTCCTGGATCATGTAAAAAGAAAATAAAAGGCAGTGTTCTTATGAGACTAATGCAGAATACAAAAATATTTTAGGACAAAACTCTGTATCATTGCCTATGACATTTGTAAACAGCAGCAGCAAATCCTTTCAAATTATGTTGCATTTATAAAATATTTTCTAAGTTCTCCTAAAAGAAAAGAGCAGCTTTTTTCTTTTTTTTTTTTTAAATATCTCTAGTAGCATTGTTTACATCTGTTCCTCTCAAAATATGGTAAGAATAAAATAAAACTGTAAAGTATTCTTGCTGTCTTTTTTTCACAAGTAAAATAACTTTCCTACTTAAAAATAAGTTTATTCAATCTATGGAATATCAAAAGGGTTTTGCATATTTTATTAGACTTGCAATAATAAATGGTCGTTACAAAAACCAATGTATAGATCAGTGTCCTACCAGATTGTTAGCTAATGATCTTTTATTTTCAAGTTCCACCTTCATCTGGTCTTGAATTTGAATCAACTAAAACATATACATGTGAGAAATAGTCTTGGATTTCCTATTATAAACAGGCGTAATTTTATAAACCCCTTTCAGTCTCCCTGATGAAGAGACTACATGGATTTAGTTGCCGGCTGGGTTTAAACCTTGACACACTCTCATATTTTTGTATGACAGCTGGTAACAGATAGACATCTTCACTTAGAGCTAAATACTTTAAGGTGGAGTTTAATAATGTCATAAGAGTCACATGTATAAATCAGTGTGGTATGTGACGTCACAGAAAGTAGGAAGATGATGAAATCATCGGAACCAGAGACTTAAATGACCTAAACCGTCAGAAAAGCGAATATTTGTCAAATATTACAGTCCAACGGCAGTACCAATTTGAAACTGCAAAAGCAATTCCACTGTTCTGTTGCACATGGGTAGAAAGATCAGCAGATGTCTGTATCATCTGCAGCAAGTTCTAACACACCCTTGTGAGACAAACATTGCCAGGCAAAATACACATCCAGTCTCAACCAGGACAAAGGATTGTGCCTAAAGAAAAATTTAAACAAAATTCTTTATGAATTCTTCAAAAGTTCCAAAATCAGACTCCTTTAAACCATTACACTGTATGGAAAAGCTTCCTTGGTTCTGCTGGGTTTGAGCTGTCTGTCAGAGCTGCTGTCACTTGGGACTTGCAAGTTAAACATCTATATTTCTCCATGTCATCAGGAGCAGAGTTCGTTACTTACTAAATTTGCATTTTGAACATATTTAAAACCAGACAATGTTGAGTACAACAGTGACATTCATTTCTTTCATAAAAATGGAGAAATGCTCCCCTTCAGCATAATAACCTAGAAGATAGAATGCTCAGCCACAAATCAGGGCAGCCGACATTGTATGCCGCTGGGAGTTTTATGGGGCTTGATTACAATATCCCAAGTCATGGAAAAGTAGCCTAACTACCCCTCTATGATGAGAATAAGCCACCAGTTTTGTTCAAGCTGTGCCATTAGATACAAAGAATATGAAATTCATGAGACCAGATACAGAATACTCATGCATGAACTTGACGACATACCAAAGCTGTGACTGCATGAGAAAGGGACAACTTTGTGTTTTGGCTTGCTAGATCATTTATGCATTTTACATTATACTATGAATTACAAGGAAACAATATACAAAACATGCCCTCTCCCCCCCACCTCTGCAACCCAACCCAAGCAAAAATACTCAGCAAAAATAAGAAGAAAATAAAAACAGAGCTATAGAAAAGTCCTTTCCTCTATGCTGAGTATTCCAATGTAGTCTAGAGATTATGGCTCTTCAGTGCCTCCTCTCCCTGTATCCAGCTTTAAAAAGGAACATGGTGTAGAGTTAATTCATTGGTATATGGAACTATGGGTTCAAAGGTCCTCAAGTTCAATGATTAGAGCCCTAGGCAAGTGCTTAAGTCGTTATAAAAAAACTCAGCCCTTGCCATCTCTTACAATCCTTTGAAAGAAATGAGAGAGTCAATTGCTCACAGCTAATGCACAGCTTGGCTGACTGGGCAGGGAAGGAAGATCCAGATTCCAAGTCCTACCTACAACAAATCACTCAGTAATTTCTAGTTAGTTCAGGTGCTTCCAATAGGTTTCATTGTCACATATGATAGGCTGTGTCTGCTTTGAATCCCATTTTTAAGTGTTATCTTTTCCTTATACAGCGCATATTGGATATTGCTGCCTGTATCAACTTTGTGAATACCATTTCTGGAGTGGAATGTCCAACTGCTGGGCGCTGCAGCAGTGTGTGCCTTCATGCCCAGCTCCTCTTTTTAAAGATCAAATCTTTTTAACCAAAGAAGAATTTATGCCCATTCTGGCAATCAAGAGAACATCTTTTAATGAGATGTGCAAAGGAGGTGGGAAAAACAGTCAGAAATTTCAATTAATGTAGATAATCTTTTAGAATTGTAGTTTTTCTTTTGGCAATTGAAATATACTTAGATTCATTATCAGAATTATAATGAGGACTGCCCCAAGAATTTCTCACAGCACCCCAGTCCTACAGCTTACCCTGCCACCTGACTGACTGTTCAGTGACTGCAGAACTACCTGTATGGGTATAGCTCTGTTGGAGGCAGTTTGGAAGGAAGGTCTGTGATGCAATTTTACACAGATGTGGTGCTTCTGGATCATATGAGTGGCATACAGAAAGGAGTACCTATGCTGCTGCTGCTTATGTACACAAACTGAGGTCACACCTATGGGAACATACATTGTATGGAGATGAAGGGAAAACAGAAAAGTTTCAGGAAAAATTTCCTGTGAGTGAGAGGGTGAAAAAATGTACTTAAATAATACTCTTTGAACTTTGAGAATGAACTAAGAAGGAATGTTCAGCACAAGAACAGGTGAATGGCCTTTTCATTTGAGCATGAGACTTCCAACCTAAGAATGAATCCTGAGCACTGCCACACCTAGAAAGAAGAGAAAAACTGACAGAAGACATATCCCTCCTTTGACAGACCAGTGCATTAGACAGAAGAATTAATATTCCAATCCTGATTTTGAATTTTGTGTACAAAATCCTAATGAACTTACCTTTTCATGATAGTTCATAATGAACTTACTTTTTCAATGCTCCTAAAAAGATAAATAAATATTCGCCTATACAATCTTCCTTCCCTGCCTTCAAAACCTTACTTTTAAAATTAAAGTGTTCAATCATTTTACTGTAATTTAGTGAGGTTCAGAATATTCTAAGTGTTTTAACGAAACTATCAAATATGAGAGGATAAGTAAATCAATATTCATTCAAGGAATACGAATTCATTATTATGCTACAATGAGTTATATTACCATAACCCAAAATGTAACATAAGTCATGTTGAAGTCAGTTTTGTAACATTATTTGGACCATGCACTGCCAACACTCCAGCTCATTACTGCTCTGCCGAGAGTGCAGCTTACAGAAGTAAAAATTACTTTGGACCTTTTGAACTGTTTGCTCATCTGCTTCCATCTTTGATTGCATTCTTTGAATCTCTTTATCTGAAAACAAGAGGGGAATGAGAAAACCCATGGAATCACATGCCTACATTAATGTATTCAAAATGTGTACTTCAGGTCAGTCTGCAAACCCAGTGGAGTGCACTAGGGATGAGAGTCCTGGTAGAACTGTGACCTTCACCACTGCCCTTGACATTCACAGCCTTCTTCCTGCTGTTCGGCCGGCTGGACAGACAGATACGAAGAAGTAAGTTCAAGAGCCAATGTGACTGAGTGCCCACAGCTTTTCATTAATACTGGTTCTGGACATCCTTCCTCTTAGTCACACACAAAACAAAGTGTTTTAGCAGATGGTTCTTTATGGCTCATACAAAACTACCAAAAGAAAGCACCATTGAATCAGATAAAAAACAGGAATGAAGAATCTCATCACTATTAAGGGTGATACTGGATCTAATTTATATGGATTTAACAAAGCTAAACAGCCAAATTCTACTCTGTTACCATAGTTTCTAGTCCTCCACGAAATATTCCACTACGGCAATATATGAGAAGTATGCTGCAGGTTAAAGACTGTACATTGCACTTTTCAGGAGAAACCCCTTCCTTTAAGAACTGTAATAAAGCACAGGTATCAAAAGTAGTAACAGCTTATTTGAGAGAAAACTGATTCTGTTAGAAACTTCCCCAGAAACACAAAACTAATTATATGAAGAAATGCACATTCAGACATTTTGCTGAAGCTCAGAAACTACACAAGAGAGAGTAGGTTTTGATAGTTATTTGATAAAATAGCAGAGCATCCTTTAAAAACTTATCTACATATGACACTCTTGTATTTCAGTAACTTTACAGCACGTATCTGTCACAAAATAAGAAGTCTAGTCACATTGCTAGGCAATATTAGAAGTCTCAAAAGCCACAGCAAATATTCCTTTGTCATAAATTCAAAATATGTAAATATATGCATTAAAATTAGAATAAGTATGTATGGATTTCTCTACAAATACATACAGAATTAGCATTTAGTACCAGAAAAAGACAACAGTGCAAAAACAAGCCACCATCCTTCTGAAGCACATTAAAATTCCAACTTTAGGGATATTTCTTACATGCTGCATTTAACTAATCATCTTGATCTAACATCAGTTTAAAGTTTTACTTAACAAGTGTTTTTCTTTTTCAGAGCATTTTAGAGCATTTTCGAGATGAGAAATCACATTGTACAGCTTAAAAACTTTATTCTCTTTTTAATTTTTTAATTTTTTTCATGGCCATCATCTTCAAAGACAACCTGAAAGACTGTCATCACTTGGATTTATAAGTAAGGAATCAGGGATTTAAATATGCTGCACTGGTTTAATATTATACAACACAGTATCATATAATTTCTGAATTCTATTACAGAGTCATAACATGAATAGAAAAAAGTTGAGACTCTAAATAGGTCCCCGCTAGAAGAAAGGCTGCAGTACATTATATACAAAGCCCATAACACATGGGGACATTTTATTGACAGGAATAATGCATATCATACTGTTTGTGTGCCCTCATCATTCAGGTCAATTTATTATGGAGGCTGTGTCCAGGAAGGCAGCTGGGGCCTCTCCACCCACACTTCCCCCCATGTTTATGAAGTGCTGTCCGTAACTAGGCAGGCAGGAGGGACTGTGGACAGGCAACTCCAGGGGGTTGCAAAGTGCATGGCTAAGGAGGGGGGCTTGTTGCCTTTGTGTCATTTCTCAGTGACAGTGCTGCCAGTGTCATGAGGAGCACATCACATGTCAAAGTGGTGAAGTTTTCAGGCTGGGAGCCGCATGGAGTCCATCAGGCCTTCTGATATCAACACAGTTGGTTTTCTACTTGGTGTCGGAGCCACCCAGAGGCAATTCATATTCTGAACATTAACATGGCTTTGCATGCCTGTCACACATAGACCGTGCAGGGGTTTAATGCTATTGAAGACTACGGTTTAAATCTCTATGCAAACAGTGATTACCTTGTAAGAAGGTTCCAGGATAACATGCAACAAAAGACTTTAAAGTTATAGTTTTAGTAAAGCAAACTCATTTACATTTTTATTATGCGTGTCCTTTGTTTAAATCTTGCCACGTCCATTATGGAAAAGACTTCTTATGCAACTGAAGCTTATTGGGACAGCTACTCTTTTTTTCTTGTTGGTTTCAAAGCTATTGAAAACATTTGAATATACTGTCTTATGGCTGTCTAGATTTTACTGCCACATATTTCTTTTAAAATTATAGAAAAGGTTTCAGAGCTGGCACAGATCTTTATAGTAATACCAGAATATTAACTAACTCCTGAAACCATTTAAAATATTAACAAAAAGGAGAAGACTCAAAAAACAGTTGCTTTACTTGCTGAGGAAAATTCAGGATATTGTTTGCTTTCCTTGGTAAAACTATGATCTCTTAAAAAAAAAAGTTAAAGACCTAAAAAATTTAAATTTCAAAGTTTTGACATGGCACATAAACTTAAACCATAGTGTAGGGATAGGTAAAATTTAGTCTACAATTATTTGGTTTTCTTTGAAAAAGACATTTTTACTCTCTAATTTACCAGAAGAAATTAACAATGTACATGAAGTTCTGGCCACAAAGTTTTCACTGATTTTACAAGAAATAGTGTAAATAAAATTCCAAGTGCTTTGCAAAGTAATTCATATTAGTTTGTGGGTTTCCTTCCTGTACTGAAGAAACAGTGGCAGTTTACATAAAGACCAAGTGTTAGTAACAAGAATGTTATTTTTAGTAATGTAATTTTTTGATAGATTCTAGTGAACTAGCTTATCAATATTTCATTTTAATCAGTGTTTATGCAGTAACAGATTTACAATTATTCCTCTGAGAGTGCATGGTTTTACTGAAAACTTTTACAAAATCCTATAGAGACAGCTGAACACACTGCAGGGAAAGCAGTAGTGTTAAGAAAACAGCACATGCAGTATTTCAGTAATTAGCTGACACTCTACTCTGGCAGTGGTCAGCCCTAGACCACCGCAAAGCGACCTTAGAAATTCAAAAGACCTTTTACATAACTGTCACAGCTCTTAATAGGCTTAAGTACTTGTTCCTTTGCTCTGGCTGTATTTGAGCATCAACAGCTGATGCTCAAAGTAGAACCACTACATAATATAAGCAAAAAGTATTTTAATTAATTCTGTGATTAATTTTTAGCTGGTATCTCAATGTAATCACAATCTTTTACTGCTTTAAGGAAAGGATATAAAAAGCACAAAAGACACTTTCTCCCCAACTTGCCCTTTGCCCGGACAACCTTTAACTCGAGCGCCACCGGCTGCCACAGCCGGGAACTGCAGGTCATTAACTATTCAGTCTCCTGCTGCAATGAGGACACTCATTAGCAAAATGAACAAAGGGACAATTTTCTGTAGCTACAGTCATCTGTTACACTTTGAGTGGCAGGTTTTGTAGCAATGTTCTCTCTACCATCTGCCCACAGCGGTAGCGTTTGGCTTGCTTAAACTGGGGAACTTCTAAGTTGTTAAGAAAAAAGGGCTAGAGGTTGGAAGGCAAGTATAACACGGCTCATACATGAGACTTCAACATTTCTCACCTTTTCTGATGTATTGCTTTCATTCTAACAGTTTTATTAAATTAAAAAAAAAAAAAGCACCACATTGTAACCTTAATAATTCTACTATATATTTGCTAAGGTTTGTATTATGGACTAAGATAGCTTTTCCAATAATACTAGACAGATATGCATATAGAGTTTAGGAGAACAATGAACTCAACTACATTCATTCACCTATACTCATAGTATTCCAGACAAACAGGTGAAGGTCAGAGAATGAACCTATTTACCATGCAATTGAGAAATATACACTTCAGTTTTGGTGCACTGCAGCATTTAATGTACCCTCAATAATTTGACCTTTTGAATAACAGCTATGACTTTTGCACTCTTACTACAAAGAAATATGAGTCAAATTACTGATGCTTTCCTATGACATGAAAGAATAAAATACTTGAGCATATTCTAGTTAAAATTATAAAGTTGTTACTGTTGTAGATATATTGGTAATTTTCCTTAAAAACAAATCCATTCTTGAAAATCTGTCATTCAAATGATTATGTGCCTCTCTATTTCAAGCTCTACTTTAGGTATTTACAGGCCATGCTGTGTGCACACCAGAGGGTGCAATTGCCAAGGCTGTCATAACAACAGTCATTCATAAACACATCCACTAAAACACACCAGTCCTCAGTCAAGGGAAATTACAATTTTGGTATTTATTTATATTTATTGTTATTATAGATATTATCTTACATTTGCATGCTTATCATTTAAAATCTTTCACAGTCGATCTCTATATATTTCAAAGAAATGCAATTTAAAGTTTAACATGGGAACCTCTGGTATGGCTACTGGTTGGATACAAGCCTTTACTTTACTCAGTCACCCTGACATTAAACTTGTGTATTCAGTTCTGCTAATGGATATATTCTATTAGGGCTTCCAAGATCTTGAAAGTTTTAGAAGATCAAGATGCCATCATTCCTTTGATAATATGCTCCAATCAGCAAGCATTCTCACAGTGTTTCATCTCATAGCCACCACATTCTGTTTTGTCATCTAAATGTAGAGAGACTTTCTAAATGTTAACGAAACAGAAATACCTTCCAGGAAGGGACTAACAAATTGCTACTGGTTTGGATAACTCCATTTACCTTTTCGAGGCATGTCAGAGCTGGAAAGATTAAAGGCAGCACAGCTTTGGAGGGAAAGCAGGCATTTCATTGCAGATTCTCTGACAGAAGAAAATGGTGAACTTTTCTTGTTTCTGTTACGTATAAATGCAGAATTCTCAGAGAAGCTGGTAATGTCAAACTTTTACTGTGATTAGCTAATGATTGCATAGATCCCGAAGTAATCCTTGCAGTGCAGCATAAGGCTGAAGGGCTTACCAGCCAATTTGACACTAAATGTTCTGTGTCAAATGTTAGCAACCAGCTGTCCCTATTTTCCTGTTTTTCATCCATTCAGAAACTTGTCTGGGATGTAGACTAATTAGCGAATTTTTGTGAACTGGTTTTAGAATCCTTCTTCTTGTGACCTGTAGAGAAATTAAGCATTAAGAGACAGATCCTAAGCCACAGGCAAATATCCCAAAGTCTTCTTGGCAAGGTATTAAGATTCTGTAACCAAGTAATCTCAAACTATATGCTAAACAGATTTAAGCTGAATTTTTCAACTTAAGGTATTTTTTCTGGCTCTTAAAAATGTTTTGACTTTTTCTTGGTTTTTATCTATGCAGATAAGGACTAGTACCAGTACTCAGAGGCTTCAGAGATCAAATACCTCTCTACACTTATATGGAGCCTGTCCTAGTGCCCGAACACCCTCTGGGTGAAGAATCTTTCCCTAATATTGAACAAAAATCTCCCTTGACACAACTTCAGGCCATACCCTGTCACTGGTCACCAGAACAGAAGAGATCAGTGTCTGCCACTCCACTTCCCCTCATGAGGAAGTCGTAACTACAATGAGGTCTCCACTCAGTCTCCTCTTCTCCAGGCTGTATAAGCCAAGTGTCCTCAGCTGCTCTTCATAAGGCTTCCCCTCCAGCCCCTTCACCATCCTCGTGGCCCTCCTTTGGAAGCTCTCCAATAGCTTTATATCCTTCTTATATTGTGGCACCCAAAAGTGCACACAGGACTCAAGGTGAAGCCATGCCTGCATAGAGCAGAGCAGGACAATCATGCCCCCAACCAGCTATGCTCTGCTTGTCCCCAGGATTTTCACATTATGAACAATTCTCCAGTTTTTACTTAAGAGTAAGGTCATACAGTTTTGGTGACTTCATTTGCTTCTCATAAATGGATTGTTTTGTCCTTAACAGTGCCATTTATAGTTCTTTCATTGATACATTGTTCATTTTATGGACAAGTCTTCAGTAAAAGCTGTTCTCTTCTTTGACTATGAGACTATGCCTTTTTTTGCCACATAACACTTATTTTCTTAGCAATTTCAGCTTTTGTTTTGTTCATATTATTGTGTTCAGATTTTAAGTGTCCGTTGGTTTCTCTCACCAAGACAAATCAAACTTTGGAAATATTGCATGTATGTGCACCAGAAACCACTTGCATAAACAAATGTGTTAATGTATTTATGGTATAACTTATTAACTTCCAATTCACCCTGCCCTCACCTTGAGCACTGTGTGCAGTTCTGAGCCCCACAGTTTAAGAATGATGATACACGAAATAATTCAGCATTACAGCACTAAAATCTACAACTAACTGACCTTGTCCCACTAAAAGCTGCAAGACAGATTAAGTACTGCTGACAAACTATTTTGAACCCTAATAGCAATGGACGGTATAACATCCGAATTGCAATGGAAGTTACAAACATCTGAACAAGCTGCTTTCTGATCCAGCTAGATGTTCTAAAACTATTCCCACCAACTCAGAACTTTTAAAACATAGTGAGGAGATGATTCTGAGCCTCTAGAATTTCACGTACTGTCTACCTTAGGTGGTTGCCAACACAGTTGGATGACATTTCCAGATCTCATTAATACTACACTTCTCAATGACACATGAGAGCAGAGATGAAAAAGCAATACAGAGCTAGGCGTAGCTAGAGCCTCTTTAGCGCCTGAGACTGCTTTTTATCAGCCTGAAGCACACGTGAAGTTTTGAAAAAGTGCTACAGATTTGTCACACTTTGGTGAACTCCAGATGAGTACAGTTAATCAGGACACATATATCTTGCAGCAGGAATACAAAGGTGATGAATGAGCATATGAGCCTGAATTATGTCTACATTCGAAGACTACAGACTGAATAAGCAGGACAGCTCTCTGTTATTATAACTAGCTATTTATCTGCATTTGGGTGGGGAAAAAAGTTGAAATTCAAATGGAAAAGAGGTTCTAATATTTATTAATGCTTGCACCCAAGTAGCTGTCACACCCTATCAGATTCTATTGCATCAGAAAATCAAGTGAGGGATTTTGTATTTAATTTTTATATTTGAAATGAAGTTATATCTTTATTGTATATTTGAAATGCTGACTTAAATGATTAACAGCACAATTATGAATAAAAAAGGAAAATATTCATTTTAGAATTTCCAGAAACTTGTTTCACTACCTAATTGTAAAAGGGAACATAGACTACTGTTCAAAGTCTGTATAGTCTACAGCACTGTTTAAAACTAACTTTGCTTAAAACATTAAAAGTAAACGCTAGCAGATTCCTCAAGACTCACAAAATCCTCTATTTTACACTTGAATTTGGAGCAGAACTTCTTTCTTTCTTTCTTCAACTGACAGTGCTACAGATCATTCATTATTCAGGGATGAAGAAGAATAAAAAAAATTAACATCTTTAAACTCTGTAAAGTTTTAAAACTCTTGTAGTTTCCTTTTTCCAGAAGCCACCCTTTCCTTCCCAGCTAAAGCCTGGGGTTTGCTTTCCAATCATCCACTTTACGCTATGCAACATTCTTGAACGGCGTATCATCTTCTGTCACTTGGTCAGTGTTTTCAGCATTTTGATTTCCTCTCACATCTTTTTAAAATTCCTCAGCCTCACAGCTCCTCATATTTTTTCTGTGAACTTTTCTCCTTTGCTTCACATTTCTCTATCCTATTCTGTGAAACATCCACATGATTAATGCTGATCTAAACCCATTCAGAAGTGCACCTGTTCTCCTGTCCCTGCACATGCCTAGGAGATCATTCATTCTGTAAAAACACATTCTTTTCTCCTTCTAGCACTCTCTATGACTTTTTATATAGTGTATTATACAGTAGATATTGTTCATATACTGGACACACTTTCCACTATGTTACCTCCACTTGGCTATGCTATATATAAACAGGAGAATAATTTTAGCTAAATATTTTATCTACCACTTTTCCCAACTATCTGCATAAGGAATTACATTTTTTTAAAATACTGACTTCTGTTTTGTCAACAAGTACAAATTTGCATGCTCTGTTTGCATGTATGGGAAGAAAGATGAAATTTAAATTCCATACTTCCTAATGTGGATTATTTTTGCTGTTCCAGTTACATGCTGAAACTGTTTAACAAAGAGGTTTGTGGCACAGGCCCTAGAGGGCAGTAGGAAACCATGTGGAGTGCCCACAATTGGTCACCATTTGCTATTTGGCAGCCTAAGAGTACAACTACCAAATATATCATGACTTTTTTTTTTTTTAATTGAACCAAACAGCACTTTTGTGACTCAATCACAGACTGTCAATTAAAGCAGGTTCCTAATCCTATACTGCCTGAGGATTCTGTAGTCAATTTTCACCAGTCAAGGAATTAAAAACTCTGCAACTTTTGCAGTCTTTCACTGGTATCTACAAACACACCTCATTCATGTTGTATCAGCTATGATGTTACTCACCACAAACAGTACCACGCTAAACTGCATATAGTATGCTAAACTGCATGATGAACCTAAAGAACAATTAGAGTTTTTGTGTTGATTGCAGTTTAAATGCCTAGTCCTCATGAAAAATTTAAACACCTTGTCCAGGTTTCGAAGTGTAAAACTATATTCTGTAATTAGTTTACGACACATTCATACTGAGACCAGCAGTCTATTACATTAGCAATTAAACCCCACCTCAGTATTTGTCCTGAGAGCAGCCATGTGTCACTTAGCTGTTGCTGGCAGCTTTGTTGAAATTGGACCTCTTTCTGCAATTCAATTCGAAATAAAATACGGAGAATCTTTGATGTACAATAAAAGGACAGGACCAATTACAAAACCAAGCCAAATAACTTTTATATATATATTTTTTAATAAAATTAAATCCAATCTCCTGGACTTAAAATAAATAGTAAGCCCATGCTCCTTTCCTATCACTTTTTTTTTGCTGCATTGATTTTTAAAATATTTTTATTAATGCTCATATCAGATGCTTGAATCTGAGGCTTTATGTATGTTCCTCCCTTGTAGTGAGAGCTCACTGGTTGCAACATAATTGCCCAGGAGTGTTAACGCTGGCATGGGCCATGCTTTACTATCTAAAGGTCACTGACAATGTATTTTCAAATAAATGAGAAAAAACCCATAACTAATTTATACACACAGGGAGTGTGCTAAGTTTCTTGACTGCTAAAATATTGCTGTAAAGCATTTTATCAGAAATAACCACACTTCAACTTGTTTTCCTAGATACGGCTGTTAATATGCCAAGTGCATTGTAAACCACATTCTGTTCATTGCACTTTTGCAAAAGACACCTTAGACAGTCACTTTTAAATCTGTATTAGAACTTTTTTTTTTTACTTCCCTACTTCCAATACTTCAGTGGATTACTTCTTATTAGGTAAAATACTGTATTAATCTGCACAAAGAGAGTATATGAAAGAACTGGCATCAAGTGAAGACTAACACATAAGTGAAAATGAGTTTTTTCATTACCCACTTATGTAAAGACTCAATGTCTGTTAGTGGATCATTTATGAATTTATATTTAAAGCCTGCTCTTCACTATTTTCTTTAACAATGCTTTTGTTGATGAACAAATCTTTCTAGAGAGAGTGAATGAGCTAAAAATCAAAATTTTAGTATTATTTCTTTTTAGCTATAAAGTAAGTTTGTCAAAAGAAAAAAAAAGGCTATTCCATTGATCTGTTCAAGATGCTGATGACTAGATTCAGCCAAACACAAGCATCTGCACAAGCATCTGCATTTGTATGCCCATGTTCAGCTGGGCATGGGTCTCTACCTGTCAGAGCTCACAGCTTCATATCCATGCTTTGGACATCTTAGCTGTCAGCAGAAGTTTCATCTGCAGAGTAAAACACCTACATTTAAGTGTCTACATAAGAACTAAGTAAGTTTCTGATACAGGCAATGAAGTAAATGAAACTTGACTCAGTTGCTCATGAACACATGGTTTAGTGTCAGAAGCAATGAGGTATGAAAGGCATCCCATGCAGCGCTGGGCAACATGACATGAGGCTGAAGGAAACCCGTCCCTTTGTGAACCCAGAGGCAGAGGCCAAGGAGCACATCTTTACGCATCTCCACTGAATAGAAGGATAGATCTGTACTGGCTATATGGAAAGACACTCCCATGAGACATCTAAATGTAGGTTTCTTGATCTGATGATCTGATCCTCAACACAAAGTAACAAATTCGACTTTAAATAATGTCTTGTGGAGCCTTTTATAATGAAAATAAGAAATATTGCACTTCAATATTGTCTGATGAAATGAAAAAGTAACTACACAAAGAAAATTGTAATTTATTCTTGCAGAACAAAATAAATTATAAAAATGTGCCTACATTAACAGAAGTATCAATGACATCCTTGTAATGCTTGTTGTAAACACCACTCCATTGCACTACTCCTGAGGATGATAAAAATTTAAAACTAACACTAAGAAAACTACAACTCATGAAATGGAATAACTGAATATACAAAATTTAGCACATACCTCATTAGAACCAGAGAAGGAAAACCTAACAAGAACTGACCCTCAATATACTTTGTATCCTGATGTACAGAGTGTTCTCTGTTAAACTAAAAACTCCCCCTCCAAACCTTTAGTGTTGCGTATTTGGAAGATAATTGGATTCATTATTTGACAGGCAGAGAACATTTATGCAGGAAAGATATTTAGCTTTCTAAAAAAACCAACTACCTTAGAAACACTCAAGTATCTGCCAGATGGTAACCAGTCAGATTCTGCAAAGAAGATCCATACATATATATCAATACAGATATCAAAAACGTAAGCACAGTAAGTGGTCAAAGCTTTTTTTATAAATCCTAATTCAACACTCTGCAAAGTATTTTTGTTAAAAAGAACTGAAATATCAGCATTTTAGCAAGTTGTAACAGAGGCAGTGTTAAAGGAAATACATTCTGCTTACGTAAACTGGCTCAGATGAGCAAAATACTCTGAAGTCTTTCAGGGATTAGAGGTAGAATGAGATACTGCTTCTAAAAATAGTAGCAAAAGCATTTAATTTTAGTTCTTCTCTCTGTACATACCATCTGAGAACTAAAAGGAAAAGGTTATCCTTTCTAGGAATTAACCTTTTTGCTCACATAATTATTTTATAACCTGAAGCACCTTCCTTTGCAATTTCTTACACAGTAAAGAGACAGATAGAAACACCTCATTTTGGAGGAACAGATCTCCCTCTGCAGGTCTCTAGAGGCACCATCTTCCACCACAAATTGCTAAGGCTCTTATGTTAAGCAGTCTGCACTGTGCCTCCTTTTGTGATCCTTGTGACCCTCCCTCACAAGTCTAAGCATAAAATTTCAGTGACACACTGCTTAAGATACACATATAATTGTGCAAGAGTAGATAATGTGACTTGGATCTTCTAACTTGCTTTTGGATGTGATTTGCAGAAGCACTGCACTATTTTCTTCAATCTCTTGTGCTGGTTTTTGGCTGAGGTAGAATTAATGGTCTTCCTAGTGGCTAGAACAGGGCTATGTTTTGGATTTGTGCTAAACACAGGGTTGATTATAATACAGAGGTGTTTTTGTTATTGCTGAGCAGCACTTACACAGGGCAAAGGCCCTTTCACTCTGGCAAGGAAGTTGGGGGTGTATGGGAGGTTGGGAGAAGACACAGCTGGGATAGGTGACCCAAACTGGCTAAAGAGGTATTTCACCCCATATGACATCATGCTCAGTATCCAAAGGGGCGGGGGGGGGGGCGGGAGAAGGAGGAAAGAGGGAATGACTGGAGTGATGATTTTGTCTTCCCAAGTCACCTCTATATGTGATGGGGCCCTCCTCTCCCGGAGAGGCTGAGCACCTGCCTGTCCATGGGAAGCAGTGAATTATTTCCTCGTTTTGTTTTGCTTGTGTGTGTGGCTTTTGCTTTCCCTATTAAACTGTATTTATATCAACCCATGAGCTTTCCAGCTTGTACGCTTCCAATTCTCACCCTGATCCTGCTGGTGAGAGAGAAAGTGAGTGGCTGAGTGGTATTTGGCTGCTGGCTGGGGTAAAAACACATCTACTTAATCAGATGTGTGAGGTCTCCTTAGCCAATCTCATAAATGACACCACATGTGTCAATGGAACTCACAGGTCTTCATTTATTTCCAGACTCTTAGCCACTATTAGATAGGTTTAAACCTTCAGAATTTACACTTCTTTTTTGTACCTTAAGCAATGCCAATCTCTAGGTATTGATTCAGATAGCCAAGTAGGCCAGTCTCTAATAAATGTATTAATACTTGTATATTATTCTATTTGGAAACAGACATTCATGTAATTTGGTTGAAAGAGATTCAGATTTCTGAATTACACAAAATAGAGATAACAGTGACAAAAGTACATTTTCTATAGCATGAGAAAGACATTGTTACAATACTTCCCTAATTTACTTGGACTAAAGCTTGTATAGGAATTGGCAGCTCCTTTAATTCTTTGGTACCTCTTTGTGCAGCATGATCCCTGCTGTAACATCTTATTTTTAGGTCACTTGAAATGCAAGGACTACAAAACTGGAAAGAATTGGGAAAAACATATTACAGTACTTGCACTAATAAATTTAATTCATTTTCTATTAATAATGGAAATTCAGAGGCAAAGTGCCTCTATTTATCATGTCACTTATCTAACTTAAGACAGAGCGATGCATCTGGTTTGTGTGGCCAGGTTTTGGTAGCGCGGGGGCTGCAGGGGTGGCTTCTCTGAGAAGATGCCAGAGGCTTTTTCCATGTCTGGCAATGCCAGACAGCTCCAGGATGGACTCACCACTGGTCAAGGCTGAGCCCATCAGAGATGGCAGTGCCATCTCTGAGATAACAAATTTAAGACGGGAAAAAAGTTAATTGTATAGATGTAATTGTGCTCAGAGCAGAGTGAGAACATGTGAGACGAACAACTCTGCAGACACCAAGGTCCGTGGAGAAGGATGGGAACGAGGTGCTCCAGGTGCTGGGGCTGAGATTAGCCTGCAGCCTGTGGTGCAGACCATGGTGAAGGGGGTTGTCCCCCTGCAGCCCATGGAGGACCACAAGGATGCAGAGATCCACCAGCAACCCATGGAAGAGACCTACTCTGGAACAAGCCGAACGAAGGCTGTGACCAGAGTCAGAAAAAAGAAGGTTGGGTCCCGTTAACGGCGTCACAGATGTCACTCGAGAGCTCTGCAGCTGTAAAGACAAATAGGAATTTCACAGTGTGTGTCCGTGTCCGTGTCCCTGTCCCTGCCCGTGTCCGCACTCCTGCCCACGTCCGTGCCCGGCTTCCTGTCCCTTACCCTGCCCGTGTCTGTGCCCGTGTCCCCCCTCTCCCGCCGCGCCCCGGACGTGAGGCGGGGCAGGGATCGGTGCCGGGGCGGCGCTGGGTCCGGCGGGGCCGCTCCGCCGCCTCCCGGTTGTGCTGCCTGGGCTCTGCCCCCGGCGGGACGCGCTGCCAGCCCCGACCCCGCGGGCAATGCTGCCCTCGGCAGCTGCCGAGCGGGTCTTGCCTGCTCGGCCCCGGAGCACAGCGCGGTTCACCCTCGGAAACCTCCCCAAGGGGAGCAAATTTGTGCAGCCGGAGCATCCCATCTCCTGAGAGGCAGAACGCTCTTCATGTATTTCTCCTATTTGCTGCCAGTTAACTATTGCTTTACAAATAATCTCACTCCCGCCTAGATGTTTTTCTCATTTGACACGTATTAATCTCACTCGGAAGCCTCTTCCCCACCTTAAGCAAATCTCTCTGTTGGAGCAGCTGGCCAACTGTAGACTTCTATTTAAGCTAAAAGTGCTGTCAAGTTGTAAATACCAGTGGTTAGATACTTGCTGGAGAGTATTTGGTGAGAGTACATGTACTCTAGGTAAATGAAGTCAAGAAAAACTTTCCCCACATGATGGCATGTTTCAGACAATATTGCAAATAATGTGGCACCAAGATTTCCACCACACATAGACCATCCTGAACTTCACCCACTTCTTTTCCAGTCTGAAAACAGACGTGAGAAGTTCAGACGGATTTTTTAAGCTGCATAGGAATGGGAAGAAAATGTGGAGGAAATACGGAATACTGGCTTAGGCACGAGAGGTAGAAGAATTTACAACTGCAGACAAGAAGAAGGTAATGTCAAACATGAGTATAAGCCATTATAAGTGGCCACTTTCCTTTCATTGTAATAGCAAATTTAGACTTTAGAATTCTAGTTTTTATGGTTAGCAGACAACAGTGTGATGACTAAAACCTAGGCATAATTTTCGTATGATTCCCCCAATAGGAGTCGAAAAAACTACACAGTTATTAATCTGAGTTTGAACACACTGTTTGATTTGTAGTGTTTTTTGACCCCAATAGCTATTAGCAGTTACAATAAAAATCTCTTAAACTCTGCTTGAACTCATTACACCTAGAAAGATGGCAAACATTTAATATCGAACATCACATCAACATGACACAACTCTGTAAGTATAGAAGCAAGACCACACTTGTAGATGCTGCAAGGATTTTTAAACAGGATGATTCTTTCTAATGGAGTTGAATTTTTTGCTAGGATTAACACCTATGCCTGTTCAATGTGATGCATAATTTTTACTGCTCATAAATCACAGTGATTAGATGGTTAAAGCCATTTCAAATTCCGTGAATCCACAGAAGTGTCAGAGAGTCATAGGCTTGTTAGAAAAAAATGTGCCTTTATTTTCAAGAATGAAAATAATTGTATTAATTGCACCTTTTCTACACATTTTGGGCATTATTTCATCTACAGAAGATGGAAAGTGATCCAAACTGCCAACATACAATTAAATGCTAGATTTATTCTCTTCCTTGAACTCAAGATGAAAAATGGATAAACCAGCTATCTCTACTATAAAAGCAAAATGTAGTTGATAAGTTTTAAGAAGTTACTTATAGTTCAGGAGATAAATCACGAGTACATTGACAAATGTTATTTGAATGTAAAAGAGAGAGGTTTCACTAGTCAGTCAGATGTACTGAGTAATAGTTTAAAATGATACACTTGTAATTCACACTTGTAAACTCTTCTTCTCAGAGATTTTCTTTCTGTTTGAAAAATAAGGGTAATTGAGTGAATTGCAGAAATGGTTACTTGACTTCAAATGACCTTTCATAAGTCCTGTCTTTTAGGTCACCTTTCAAGACTAATAATGTAGGAAAGAGTGCATTTTTGTTTGCAAAAAAGTCCAACTTGCCATTCAAAACAGACAAAAAAAATCCATTAAGACTGTATCACAATGAGGCAAAAACTGCCGAAAATTACATAAAAATTTTTATGACATGTAGGAATCAGATTACATCTTAAGAAAACTAATTTCTTTATCCCATATATTGCTTTGATACATACTAAAGGAGCAAGTTCTATCCACTGGAAGTTCTGATTAGAAGAGTCACATTTATTTATGAACATGGAAACACAACACTTTATGATATATTGCATATGGTGTTAGTTGTTTTTTTTTAATTTTTGATTACAGTCTGGTGTTAACTATTCTAACTACTGTCTTTATGTTAAGTAGCTCAATGCTTCACACCCTAATTACCTACTGCACTCATAATAATCTTGTTTATTTAGTAGTGTTTTTGCTGACCAGCCTGGACAAGGAGAGCTATTGATTCTTTTGAGGTAATAACAAAAAGTTATCTGTTTATAGTCTTCATTCACCAAACTCCCTGAAATGGATTTTATGATTATGATAATTTCAACCAAGTTAAGAGCTGCTGAATATGGATTTGGAGTAGTACTTGTGACAAATGTAAAAGAATAGTATTTATGGCATAATAAAATGCTGCTTTTAACTTTGTAAAATGAGTTTAGTTGTAGTCTTTGAATGTGAGACCCTACTTGCCTCTGGTTTATGTCCCATCTCTCCAGGAGCGTTGCTGTTTCACTGGCTGGGGCTTCTGCTTTCCGTGCAGGAAATACTGTGGCACCACAAGCAAGAGACTGGGCTTCTGCATCTGCAGCACTCTCACCATGGCTTCCCACTCAGCTTAGATAAACTTGGTGTCTAAGGAACTGACATTTACAGTTGCACATAATATCTTTTTAAAACAAGATACCCTTTTCTTGCTTAACTGAACCACAGCATTCAGGGTCCATTACCTTAGAATGAAAAGAAACAAAGCCTCTGTGACTGTTTGCAGTGTATCTGTTTGTTTGTTTTGCCTGGAAATGTTAAGTTTCAGTGACGAGATGAAACTGGCAGCATGCGATAAAGCTCCTCTCTCCTTTCAACAACCTCAGATTTTCACTTCAAATTCTAATTATGATGATTTTACACATTCAGTCTCCATTGGCTGAAGTAATTAAGACTTAATGTTCATTTCTGACTGAATCTCCAAGGTAACCAGGTTCATGTGCAAACAGTTCTTGATATTTTTTTTCTTAGAACCCAAAATCTTACTCCTGTATTTCAGAGAAACTAATTTAGAGTCAGTGACAATAGAAGTATAACAATTAAATCCATAGACATTTCCAATTTTTCCTCATCATATGAGTCATTTTGTTGACCTAAGAGAAACATAGTATATCTATTTTATTCTCACTGGCTTTGTTAGAAAAAGTGCACAAATCTTCATGCATATAGATCCTTTTGCAAATCTGATAAAGGAACAGCAAAATTAATGAAAGAGTTGCTCTTTGTTTGAACTATCTACTGTAATTCATTGGATAATTTGGAAGAAATAGGTGTAGAAGCATTTCCCGAAGAGAGCTGTATTTTGAAGGGGGAGAGATCAAAAAACCCCAGGCAACAGACATAAATGGAACAAAGAAGTGGGATGAGATGTGATTGCACATTAAGATCAAAGTCTTTACCAAGCTATTGTCCTCTGTTATTATTAAACCATAATGGTCCTCACATTCATAGGCCATCCTGATTTCACCATGCTGCTGCTAATATTCTGTCATCAGAATCCTTTCATAAAATTATTTGCAATTACATAATATCTGAAAGCCAAGGCTGTGAGTCAAGACTAAATTTATTTGTTGCCAGTTTGTATCCATTTCTTTTTGGCCAACGTTACCTTTAACTTAGGAAGCTCTTCTTACTCCCTAGTATTTAATCTATGATGTATTTATAGAGATCCCTTCTCAACCTTTGCATTAGATAATGCAAGCTGAGAACAGTTGTCTACTCTTGTTAAACAGCCATCAGTGCCCTGATCATTTTAGTTCCTCTTTGCTCTCATTCACAGAATCACATAGAATCACAGAATTAAGAAGGTTGGAAAAGACCATTGATATCATCGAGTCCAACCTACTACCTACCACTATCCCGTCATCTAAACCATGGCACTGAGTACCAGTTCAACATCCTCAAGCAATGTTGATCAGAAAAATGTATACAATATTCCAGATTAAGTCTCACAAGTTCTTTTTACATGCATTACTTATTTATTTTGGACCCATTCTCATCTGCTGTGTTCTAGGATCCTATTTGTTCTTTTGAAAGCTACATCGTATCAGATGTGCTAATAACAGAAATACTGACCTGCCATTGGGGGAATGTCCTTTCATTTTGCATTGTTGACTTTCATATAGTGACATAAGCAATTCTGTCACTAGTCTTCAGAAGTTTCTTGTATGATGTTCAGAAAATATTTATTCTAAAAATACTGCCTGGCTCCAAATCTTTAGTGAAAGTCAGTAGCACGCCAAGTGCCGGTATAATTAATCAAAATATTAAAGTCAGTCCCAAGACAAACCTTTAAAGAACTCCACTGGCAAGTTTGTTTCAGTGTAGCAATTGCTTTAAATTATCTTCACTGGTCTCTTCCTTAGCCAGGCCCATCACCACGTTTAATTTCTCGTTCTAATCCCTATCTTCATTGGATTGGTACCTTGTAGTATCAGAAATTTTATTTAGATACAGCAAGATTAGATTTACTAAATTTCATATGCTTACTTTGTATCAAATTCAGATAGATATGCACAAGCCCCTGTGTGTCCATGTCTTCCTGTATATGGGATTCTCACTCTGAATTACTATTTAATTAATGCTTAATTTTCATAAAATTGTGCTTACATATAAATTACAAATTGAAGAATGTTTATATTTTCATGTCCAGATAATGTAACTCTTACAACCACTGCTTCTTTGTAACAATGCTAATGTTTCGATTACTCTTGAATAAGTATCAAAACTCTCAAATTGATGAAATCTTATTTTACAATTTCCGTAGACACTCACTTAAAGCCTCAAGAACACTACTTTATGTTTCAGGCTAAATAAATTAAGATTCAATTCTGATTGGTGTTACCAGTATAAATCCACTACCTGGAAAGTAGTTGTCCCTGATTTTATTCAGTGAAAAATATTTAATTGTTATAAATGCTTTTTTAAAATTAAGTCTTGTTTTTAGAACATTGAAAATTCAGATCAGAAAAAATACTTCCATATTGTACATTTAGGTATGGTAAAGTATATTAGGAAAGGTTTAATTATTTACACAGAGTAGGACATCAGTCAGGAGGCATTTATGTCATCTCTCCTCTAATGGCTCTACCTGCGTTACTTTTTCATGTTAAGACAGTGGAGTTAAAGAGCTGTGATCTGACCTTGCCATAACAGCGAGCTCTGTGCTACACATATGGAAACAGAGCAGGTTTTTAATTGTGATGAGGTAAGCTCTCTCCCTGCATTTCATCAGGGAATTGACATGACTTGCTGAGCTGGTTCTGTAGCACATAACCACAGCCCTTTCCCACAGGAAGGACTTGGCAGTGGAACAACAAAGTTGATTAATGTAATTACATGCTCTTCCGTGAATCTCAAAGCATGAATGATGGAATGTGGTTTTCTGTGACACGTGCCTCTCTCTGTAAAATAATGATTCCTCTTTTTGCTGCTTATGGATGGCAGAAAAGTGGGGAAAGGTGTGCATTGCAAGATTGTGGAGGATAGAAGGGATGATGCTTCCCATGGAATCAGTCTGTTTCCAAAGTCTTTTAGTTGTGAGGCCACCAAAAGTGGAAGTGCTGGCTGCTTGCTACCTCACCAGAGTATTTTTTCACTTCAAGAATAGGCAGCATTACACTGCCTTTTCTACTACAGGTATCTTATGCTTACAGTTTTTATCAAGATCAATCTATTAATATACTTCCTGTAATTGTGAGTGGCGATTTCCTGCTTCTGTTATTTCTGTATTATCCAGTTCCCCAACCTCCTTCACAGTCTGTCCTTGTCAGAACTTTGTTCTGCTCTCAGTATTAGCCAAAATATCTACTTTCCTCAAGCTTAAATTTGCCATTAACCAACACGAAAGGCAGAGAAGATGACTAATTTCCTGTAACTGATAAAAAAATAAAGACATTGTGAACACTTTTATGTCTTGTAACATTTATTAAAATGGAGAAGAAAACCTTTCTAAACATCATACACATTATAAAGCTTGTTTACATCACATTATTACCACCAGTTTTTGTTGTTGGTTTTTTGGTTGTTTTGCTTTTGTTTTTTGTTTTGTTGTTTGTTTGTTTTTTCCAAATGAAACGGCATTGGAGATCTTTTTTTTTTCCGTTTTGGTAGCATCTTTAGGCTCTGTGCACAATGACCACCACAAATGCTATCGACACGTCTGAGTAGAAATGAGAGACTTGACCTACGTCACCACGCACATTTAGAGACTCACTTATCAAGCGGGATACCACCTGAGCCCTTGAGATATGAGCAAATGTCTATATTTATCACCAACAGCCCTTTTTCCACAAACTCCTGCCACTTGCTGTCATAGCATCAATTACACCTCTAATGATTGGTGCATCCATACAGTGAATAAAATTTTGATATAGCAGAAGCCAAGCAACAACTTGTGAGGCAAAGCTCTCTGAGATACAGCCTTGTTTTATTCAGCATATTTACACCTCAATGTAAGTGTGGATACACTTTCCCTCCTTTTCATTTTAGTGGTGCATTTAGGGTGAAATGAAGCAGGTAGTCTAGTTAATATCGACACTTAAGCACAAAGCAGCTCGTATCAGGAAAAAAAAAAGAGACTGGCAGTGAGAAAGGGCAGAATTGCTTCTTTTAGTGTGCAGCTGATTCATGACAGCTTTACAGATTCACTAAGTATACCCTGAATAACCTACCTTGGTAATTTTATGAAAGGAATGATATGATATGATATGATATGATCACCTGCAGGCAACAGAGCATAAAATTGATAATTTATCAACAAATTCTTTCTAATTTCAGTGTATCTGCATTTCTTCCCTCTATTGGAAGGTCCTTGACATATATTTCTATTTTCTAGTAATTTTCAAATTTTATCCTTGGTATATCTCTTCAGATTATTAGTAGGAATTCAACATTTCATTTTCCAGTTAGATGCAAAAAGTTATCAACTCAGTAAATACTTCAGTCAGAAATATCTTTGGCTGAATGGCTGTTATGTCAGCACAAACAAACAAACTAAAAAGCAATGGAAACACTTATTCAGTGTCATCCAATACATCATTTAAACTAACTTCTCCTCCCTTCTTCACTAACAAATGTTCTTGGTGATGTAATTAATTTGTTTCTTCTATGTCAATCATCTATCTACTACATATTAAAGTTAAAAGTAGTTCCACTGTCATGCATCTTGTTTTACGTCAGTGAATACCTCTGTTGTTCCACAGCTGTTTTTATGATTGTGGTTTGCCTTCTAAACAATCTAAACAATTCCTGGAATGTGCAGGGCAACCAGTGATAACAGTCCAGTCAAGAGAAACTTTAACCAGGGGAGATGTTTATGCCTTATTACTACAGCAATCGTTTTGAGAACTATTCTGTAACAGCAAAGGACTGTACTTTAGCCTATAAAGAGTGAATCAGAAGCTCAGGAATATCACTCTGTGGAAAACAGCGAAAGGCATCTCTAGACTGTGTTCTCCTCGCTTTCTAAACCCCTCTAGTGCATGTGAGGCCACAACATACGAGCAAAAGTGGCAGTAGTTGTAAACACAGGAATATTGTGGAAGCAATCAGTGTGTGTTGTGGTTGAGCCAGGTCACAACACAGCAAAATTTAGTTTTCCCCTCGAATTAACAGCAGTTCTATGTGCAGCTCAGACAAATGTTTAAGATCCATATTCTGGTGGTGAAAGGCACTAAAGGCAGTGCCTATCTATTTTATAGATATCATTGCATGAAAGACATTTGAATATTTCCTTGAAATTTCTATTTCACCAGAATTGTACTCACAGCATTTGATCACTCCAGGTCCTGCACCTGGTGGTGGTGGATGCCCCATACATGGGAGTGTTCAAGGCCAGGTTGCATGGAGTTTTGAGCAACCTGATCTAGTGGAAGGTGAGCCTGTACACCACAGAAGGGTTGGAACTAGATCATTTTTAAGATCCTTTCCAACCCAGGAGATTCTGTGATTACTTTCTGGAGTAGAACGTTGTTTAGGATTTTATTATTAAAACCAGATGTCATATATCCAAGAAAATGGTAACTCCTGGTAATTCCTGGTATGAGAGTTGAAAGCTAGCCATGAGATGCTTGTGTGGCAGCAGTTCAATGGGATTTCTGTCATTGGTCGTCCAGAAAGACTGGATTGCCCTCAGGCCAAGTACGTGTGACTAACTCTGACTGCTCAGTTATGAAAAATGCTGGTTGCATTACATTGTCACTATTTAATAACAACACAGGTAAAATATACTGAGATGAGCTTCTCTTTCCATTTACTTCACAGGGGAGGTAATGAATATATCAAAAGTAGTATACTATTAGCAACAAGACAACGATTATATTTGTTTTGTCTCTCAGTTACCCGGTAACAGATTTAAGTTGTATTTTACGTTATTAGAGAGCCTATTATGTGCATTTTAACTGAAAATACAGGAAAGACACATCTGTCTATAAATGAAAAAGGAAAAAAAGACCAATCTATTTGTTACCATTGCAAAGTTGGCACCATATTTAGCATGTATTTCAGGATATTCTTTGGATTTTTGTTCAGAGATAAGATTTTTTTTTGTCCAGAATGTACTACAGTAGAGCATCAGAATACTAACTGGCAATTTGGGCATACAAAAATCTGTTTCTTTCCTCAAATGAAGCACCACAGGCATTGTACCCTATTGTAATGAACAATCAGAAGTAAACAGCTGCCCATCCATTAATGTACCACTGTCCCAAATAACCTACGGTTTTGGAGAGGCAGAACAGTCATTAGCGGGAGTTTCTGCAAAGAAAATTGCAGTACTGAGTATTCAAAATGCAGCACTCAGTCCTGACAGAAGTGCTCTTATTCAGCTGCATCCATTTACTGTTCTTTAACAGAAAAAGCTGCCTCTCTCTTCCCCCCTCTCTGTTACTAGACCATTGAAGACTTTAAACCAGCACTAGCATTTACTAGCAGACAGCCCAATTCACCAAGCAAAACTACAGATAACCTTTTCAGAACAAAACAAACAAAAAAGCTGCTGAAGAACTGGTAAGCATTAGTAATCTACAACTTTATAAATGACTAAACCCACAATGAAGAGCTACTGGCACGTTTTTCCCTCCTAGGAAGGGGCCATTTCCAGTTGCTTTACATTGAATTTCCTATCAGTATTCTAGAGCATGTTAACTTGGGAATAGACATTTTCAAATTTTGACTTAGAAATAAAACTAGACAGGAACCTTCCATTGCTCCAGGCTCTCATTTCAAGGAGGAAAGATTTCAATTTACCACTCTTTGATCAATATATATTCCTCTCTAAGTAATAATCAGTCCAGAAAAAAAAAGAATCACTGACTGGGCTCACAAGCTATATTTAAAACAGAGTTCTGAACATTTTGAAATACAAGAGTCATTCTGTAATTTCAGAGCAGTTGTAATATCTTATCCCCCTGTAGCAGGCTGCCAGAAATTCTCCTGGGATAAGGCCCATTGCCATTTGTTCTAAAGATATCAACTTTCTGTCTGGCTGTGGCAGGTAAGTCAGGACATTTGGGCTTGGACTCATATGAAATTACATTTCATCTTTGAAGGCAAAAAATTTGGATGTATGTTGAGTCTGTAAAATTTATTTAACCATTACCAATAATGCACGGAATTAACTACTGTGAAAACTGGATGTGAAAACTGCTCCCATA
>VXBA01005810.1:92552-134663 GCA_013399895.1 Serilophus lunatus | reverse complement strand
GGCGGCGGGTCCCGACCTGCGGCGGGGGCCCGGCCGAGCGGAGCGCAGCGAGAAGCTGGCGCTGTACCTGGCCGAGGTGGAGAAGCAGGACAAGTACCTGCGGCAGAAGGGCCGGTTCCGCTTCCACATCATCCCCGACGGGAACTGCCTGTACCGCGCCGTCTGCAAGGCCGTGTACGGGGACCAGCGGCTGCACGGCGAGCTCCGCGAGCAGACCGTGCACTACATCGCCGACCACTTGGACCACTTCAACCCTATCATCGAGGGCGACGTAGGAGAGTTCCTCATTGGCGCCGCCCAGGACGGGGCCTGGGCCGGCTACCCGGAGCTGCTGGCCATGGGGCAGATGCTGAACGTGAACATCCACCTCACCACGGGCGGCCGGCCCGAGAGCCCCACCGTGTCCACCATGGTTCACTACCTGGGGCCCGAGGACCCGACACGGCCCAGTATCTGGCTGAGCTGGCTTAGCAATGGGCACTACGATGCTGTGCTGGACCGCGTGTGCCCCAACCCGGAGTACGAGGCGTGGTGCAGACAGACTCAGGTACAGCGCAGACGAGATGAAGAGCTGGCCAAGTCCATGGCAGTGTCCTTGTCCAAGATGTACATTGAGCAGAACGCCTGCTCATGAGACCACCTGGGCCACAGGCTGGGAGCTTTGCTGCAGGGACTGAGACAGACAGAAGGTGTGCTGGCTGTGATGGTGATGCCTTAATCCTTAATGAAGCAGCAGCACCCCAGACTGAGAAGGACATTAGACTGTGTGGGGGGATAAATACAAATGTCTTTGTAATATTCTGTTGTAAAAACTTAGCCTCGGATTATTTGCAAGCGGATTTCTCTGTGTGTGTTTGTGTCTCCCCTCCCCACTGTCTATTTTCTATAAGAATGTATTTTTTGCACACTATTTTTAAACTGTTACCTCCATCTTCTACATCTTACATTAGTATCTGGCTTTCAGCTGTACAGCCAAAAACATTTGTAAACAGTTTTTGTAAATAAGGCTTATGATGTAACAGCTATTTTTTGCTGTGTTTTTTACCCATAAACCTTATATTTTTACCAGATGAAGTTGATGTAAAACTGCCCCCCCCCAATTGATGAAAATATCGTGGGTATTTTCTTGCAAAATTAAAACAATGGCTTTTGTAAAAGTGCAGCAAAGTAAGAACAAACTGCTTATAGGAACAGTTGCTTTCCCTGCCTGGAGCACAGAACAGGTCCTTTGAGCTAGTTGGAATGCAGTAACACGTGAACAGTACAGGGAGCAATTGACTCTTCTGTATTTAATTACTGTTTTGAGTAAACTGGCCTCTTGTTGCCTGGTTGGATCGCCCTCTGCTCCGTTTATATTATTTATCTTTAATAACAGAACATTAACTTGCAATAGAATGTTGTGACTAGATAATAGTCTCCTGCTTTGGCAGTAATTGCCTTGGCTGCACCTCAGTGTTTGTGTTCTTGTTTCTGGGGTTATGGTGTCTTTTGTATAAGCCCTGCTTCTCTTCTGGCACTGGTATTGCTCCAACAAACCGTTATCTGATCACAACATTTTATTCACTTGATGTTATTTTCTAATGAAGAAATCGAGAATGGTATTCTATGTTGCGGTTTAAAAGAAAAAAGTATTTAAATTGAGGTTTGTATGGTTTGCTGGGTCAAACATTTAAATGTTTCCAATCTGAATTCTGTCTCTTCTACTTTCTGATTAACTTGTTAGGTATATTTATTAAGTAATGCAGTTTGTACTTTTTTATTTTGTAATATATTGTGATTTGGGAATTTATACTGTATTTGTATAATAGGACTATTCACAGCTAAAATGGAATGAATAAAGAATATAATTTTACTTGTGCTCTTTTTTTTTTTTCTGTTCTCGGCATTCCTGTTGTGCTGAAGAATTGTGGGTGGGTTCACAGGACCCTTTATTTCGATGATTTCCCCTATTAAGAGGTGGGAAGAAGGGGCATAGGACAAGTGTGAACCACTGATAATTCTGGTGTCTGCCAATATGTGAAAGAAACAATTTATTTTATAAACAATTCAATATAATTATTTTGTTACTGCAAGAGATCTTAGTATATCTGTTTGCTAATGGGAGGCACTTTTGT
Organism: Serilophus lunatus; assembly: GCA_013399895.1. NCBI lineage: Eukaryota > Metazoa > Chordata > Aves > Passeriformes > Eurylaimidae > Serilophus > Serilophus lunatus. The sequence goes on along the minus strand of VXBA01005810.1, from coordinate 132,549 downwards.
ACATGAATATGCCTTAAAAGAGTTCTCAAGCATAGTACCTGAGGTGGTGGTTGTGATGAACCAGCTCTCTGCTGGAGCCTGCACGTGTGGGCTTGGATGTTGTTACTTGGGAACTCCCGTCCTGTGGTTAGTCTTGCTTGAGATTTGTTCTGTCCCCAGTGTTACCTTGGCACCCTTGTTTCTCGAATAGGGGTAACGTCATAAGGGGATCCAGCTTTTTACTCCCCTTACGAGATGGAAATGCCTTGTGAGTTGTTAAACACTTACAAGTGTGTTTACAAACGCTGCATGTGTTTACAAGTCACTCAGGTCTCAAAATACTGGAAGGCCCATCCTTAAAACAAGAGAAGAGTACTGGGTTAAAATTAGAATTGCAAAGTAACTAAATAGGTTAAATGGGCCCAGGCGATAAAGAGCTGCAGGATTGACTGTGTGTATTTGTTATTGGTTTATGTGGTAAAAAGAGTAGACTTAAATCCTGTTATTTTCAAAATACTGGCAAATACAGACTATATTTCCCCCCATTTTCTTCACACATACAGTTATGCTTTAAAGTGCAAACAGTAGTGAAAAAAAGCCAGTCCTTCTAATCCACTACTGCTTAGCTGCTGAATCTTTGGAAAGTTGTTTTGACATGAGAGCAAGGTAGAGATGTACACATGGGTGTGTTCATGAGGAACAGAGGTAGTTTGAGGAAAATGGCTAGTCAGGTGGCTCTAAGCATGAAAATATAAGTACAGCATCACTAAATATCAGTGATGTGTTTGATTAAAAACTTGAGACTGCTTAGGTTTTGGGTTGGATATGATTAATTCATTGAAAGTGGTGAATATTCCAAACTCCTAAAACATCCAAACACATCTATTTTAAGTATTTTAAAATTACCATTTTCAGTTGTATCATGGATTGTGATTGCCAACTGTGTTTTGTGGCACAAACCTTAGAAATAGTAAGTGAAAAGAAAGGTTGATAACTGCATAACATTCACTCTGTGCCATAAAGCTGGTATTAAAACATCACAAATAAGGAAGTAGTGTTCAAAATGAAACAGATCAGGACCTTGGGATGACTTCCCACAGGGTTCCTTAGCCATTTTGGTGCTACTGGATGAGTCACAGTGGTGTGAAGATAACTATAAAGAGCTGGAAAAAAATAAGTTGGTTATTGAACTAGTTTACAAAGGTACTGAGGGTGTATTGCTGAAGCATGTAGAAGGCACTTATTTTTGCAGCTTGTATGACATACTGTGTCTAAAAGGAAACTACAAAAATGACATTTCAGATGTTTCATGCACATGGAAAGGGAATTTTTTTTTTTATAACTGTGATGTTGAAGTGAACTGAAGTTCAGCTGAGACATTGAGTTCAGATGCAAGCTAGTAGGGTCTTGCTTGAACAGCAGTAAAAGCAGTTTCGTGGAGTAGTTTTATAGGGGCAGTGACTCTAATACAGACAGAGCTTTGTAAGACTGCTTGTAACATTTTCACTTGATCCCAGCAAAAGCAGAGGTTAATCTAAGTTTTCTCTTACTGTCCTCTGTTCAACAGTTCAGTAACAAGGGAAGGACAAATATTGCCTTGCTAATGATTTCAGTGCCAAATTATTTTAACTGTGGCTAATCACTTGCATAACTCAGCTAATCCTTAGACCCGTCTGGGAACTTTGGTCAACAGACTCTTTTTTATTGACACTAAGTGAGAAGAAGAGCTTGATTTCCAATATGTCAGCTAGAAAATGCTTTAATTCTCAACTGAGCAAACGTGAACTTGAATCTGCAGGAGCATGAGCTTCACAATGCCATCTTTGCTCATATTTTACTCCAAAGTTGTGAATTAGTTGACATCTTTATGCTTCATTTCAGGAGTTCCTTAGGTTGCCAATACTATGACACGTGGAATGAATATGGTAGAATTTTCATGTGTGTTAAACAGACTCTGTTATGCAAAGCAAGGTTTGTGAGAACTGAATCAGATTGCAATGAATGCATCCCAAAGTGTGAGTGGTGGGCAAGTGCGAAAGGGAAAATTTATGTAAATGCTGTTGTTTTGCGTCTCAATAAGTGGTTTGCTATTTGGAAAGTTCAGTGGATGACACTTTGTGCTTAGTAACTTTCTTAGAACCACAAAAATCGTCTAATGCCAGCTACTGGGTTTTATCTGTACTCTTATATTTGGCTGGCACATTGTATGCGTGCAAGTGAAATTTGTTACATGAACGTCACTTGTAAAAAAAGGTGCATTTCCGTACTCGTCGTACATGTACAAAACCACCTGATTCCAAATATTTCTTCTGGCTGCTTTTATTATGTCAGAATTAGTTGGTAAGAATTTTGAGAATGTAATTCTAATTTTGGTTTAGTGATATGTCAGTGTGCACATGCATGGCTTCTGAATCCCAGCAGAAAGGGATGACAGATACCTCAGAACAGAAACAAGTACCTGGCATTAACTGGTTTCTGCTTATATTTTGCTTATACTCTTTCATAATTATTTAGCAGTTTATTGATATACATTGATAAGTGTTCCTAGGATGTTGTTGCAAAATGGTGTGAAATGAAAAGAATTTCTCAGCTTCAGTGAATGTCATGGTGATGTGAAAGCAGGCAGCACACAGTGAGACTGTGAGTACCTGTTTGAAAGGGCATCAGCTCTTCCAAATGCAATTCTGTAGTCATTGGAACTTTTTAAAAGAAACAGAAAAATTAAAACTTTTTGAACTTTTACTAATATATAGGCTGTTTCATAACATATGCATGCACGTTTTAGTAAAAAAAAAGTGGCTTTCATATTTCCTGTTCAGCTTTAAATTACAATCTTTTTACAAGCAAGTTTATAGTGTAAATGGATAGAAAGATACAGCAGTGCAATAATATACTGTACTTCAGCCATATTTTCTGGGGTTAGTATTTAAAATCTGATTATAGAAGGAAATATACATGGTATTCAGACTGCAAATCAATAGAAATAAACCATTGTCAAGTTCCAGGTTTCTGTTGCATGAGTGGTTATTATTCCATGTCGTTATACTTTTGAACTAATTACAGAGTAAGATTAGGCCTCTCTGGAGAAAAGGTGAGTGTGCCATTGTAGTAGGATGATGCACATTCACACATACAACTCTTCTTTCTTGTGTGATCTTAAAAATTGGCATTTTCTGCAATTTTAGTGTAAATTTTTAAACCATTATGTTTTTAGACCTTTTTTTATTCAATAGTGCTTTTACTGGAACTTGTGGAAAACAAACTGTTGTGTCATTCCTACAAGTCATAGTCAATAGTGTTTGACCCTTGAGCACTGTAGCACAGTTAAGTTGTGTAGAGAGTGGTATCTGCAGTGAGGAAGACTATTGTAGGAGGAAGGCTGGAATTGGGATCTTGTGAAGGGCCCCAGGTTGCCTTCTTTCCTTTCGTCTCCCTTGTTCACCCTCATCCCAAGTGCAGGGAGATCCCGACTCACTGTGATGGGCAGTGCCTTTGGTCTGGTGAGAGGGAGCCTCAGGCTCACTGTTGCTGCTCTTAGGTGTTTAGTGATGAAATTTTTATCCTGCCAAGCTTTTAGGGGCTGCAAATGAAAGAAGCAGTGCAACACTCTGTCTCAGAAGAAAATGAAAAGAATTTCACAGGCAAAGACATGGTATTTTTCTTGCCTGTGAAATTCTATTGCTGAATTTCAAAGAGTTAAAATGTGGTTGAGTATCAAAATGGTTTGCAAAGATCAATATAATTTTCAAAATCGTTTAAAGCCTGTTAGAAGCTTTTTGAGATTCCAGTAATACTGAAATACTTTTTTTAAAATAATTGATCCATGATTACACTAGCTAAAGCATACTATTTTCACAGTTACAAGGATCCAGCATTTTTTCTGCCAAAACTTCTATTTTGCTGACCATAAAACTTTATTTTTCAGCTATTTAACTAACAAACATTTCTGAGCAAGAAAATAATGGTTTCAGATCTCTCACTGGGATTTAGAATTTAGTAAACTCTGTCAGTTTAACACAGTATCACTGAGTTCAATACTTCCCATTGCTGATGCTGTATTCAAGTTTAGAGTCTGCTTTTAGAAATAACATGGTATTTGGGACTCCAACTGAGTTTCTTTTTATATTTTTTTAGAGAGCCAGTGGTCAAAATGTACTCCTTTTGTGAATAAATAATGCAGTATATTTTATATCTAAATTGCCTTTCTTCCATATGACTTAAAAATTGATATTTGACAAAGCAATTAAGCAGTTAACTAACGTGTTTATATGACCAGTTTGTTTTCCTACCAAACTTCAGCTCCAGTGGATTAGGTTACTCACAGAGACTGACCTTGACTTTTGTGGCTTAAGGTAGGAGCAATGACAAAACTATTGTCTCATTAATTACCAACATAATTCCTATTATTTCTGCAAACCCTACCTGAAATCTTTTAATTTTTTTCGTGTTCATATTTGTTGTCAATTATTTGCCTGCTCAGGTTTAACCTTAGAAAGTAGTGATGCTGTAAACCAAAACCTAATTAAATAAGACATTTGAATGAGATTAGGAGTTGACAGCTGTTTTGCTGCTTATATATAATTGAGGGAAAGGTGGTGCCCAAAATGAAGCAGTTGTGAAAGGACTTGTTTTGCTTTGAAAGATGGTTATGTTGACTTGTATGTCAGCATTGTGACTCCTGATGTAAAAGTTTTAATGTGCTTATGTTCATTATTTCTTAAAGGTATAATGTTATCTCACAACAAGTTACATTGTTGCTAATCTGAGGATGGAGATATAAGAGAGTAATACTGGTAGATTAAAAGGAAAAGAATGTTCTGTTGCTAGGAGCCAGGAAGTAAAAAAAAAAAAAAATAGGAGCAATTATCGCTGACCATATCTAGTATCCAGTGAGAGAGAGTTGTGGTTTTAGGGTAAAGAGTTTGTGCCCATGGACTGCATCCTTCCTGACCTGCTAAATTCGATACATACAGAATAAGATCTTTTACTTCAGATTTTTACCCATAAAAGTGGTGGATAAGAAGTTGGCTAAATTACTACCTTTTATACTGTAGAATATTTAGCACGACAAAACTGCAGTCCCACCGGGACTTGGATGAGAAGCAACATTGTAATAGCACATGCTTTGCAGGTACCCAAAGGATTCACCTCTATCTTTTTTGGTTTGTTAATTTTGTTGAGTTTTTTATTTATTTGTTTTGTTGGAGTTTTTGGGTTGTTTGTTTTTTTAACCCATGTTATCTTACTTATCAGGAAGTAAATATTTATGGATGTTTTGTCAATTAGATAGCAGTCCTTTTGGATACATTCGCAATAATTCATCTAAAACATTCACATGAATGTGATTCCTAGTAGATTTCCATTTGCAGCTGATGCTTTACAGCAGTTTCCTTGAAGAGGCTCTGTAATATCTGAAATAGCTAGAAATTATACAGAAAAAGTTAAAAAATCAGTTTTTTGATAGCATTTGTGTGTCAGTTTCCTGTCCTTATATAGCTCTGGCCAGAGACAAACATATTGCAAAATGGACAAATAGGACAATACCAGGCTCTGATAGGTAAAATAAAGAATCTTTCAAAGAATCTTTTGCAGAGAAATAGTTATTGTGGAAAGCTTCACCAAATATGTTATTGCAAAGGGAGTGGTTGCAAAACCATAGTACATATGTTCTTCAAAACACTGTATTGTCATACTGAAGTTGTTAAAATTTTGAACAAATAAAACCTAAAAAACAAACAAAAAAAATAAAGAAAACTCCACAAAAAATTCCCCAAAGAAGTGACAAACAAAATTCTAAAAGAATTTAATCCTTTACAACCAAAAAAACCCAAGGGAAACTTCTCTGGATTGGCTGTATTTGTGAAGAACAGTGGCATCCATCATTGCAGAGTCGTGTTATATAACATGAACCTTGGTAGTGGCCTCAGCTCTAACATCTACAGGAAGTCACTCTGCCAACTAGGCTTCTTCCCTGTGAGACCAAGTAGGTAATAGTAGATGCTCTACTTCAGTCAAGGGATTGAGATAATCTCTGCTAAGACTTTTGGTGCTTCCTCAAGCCTTTGAGCTTTATCTCAGTGCTCTGTGGATTAAGCTGCAGCCAGCCAGCAGCTGTATCAAATCTCTTTTGGTTACTTGATATTGATAAAGGAGGTAGACAAGAAGCAGGTAATGTCTCTGTGTAGGGAAACCTGTGCTCCAGCATATCTCATTTGTGCTTTATATCACTCCCGTCTAGTATGGAATGTGAGGAAAAAGAAATTGTATACCACTGGAACATGGAATCAGTTCTATCTCTCTGCTCACTTGAAATCTCTCATATAAAATTCTTCACATCTGCACCACGTCAGTTATACTTAATTTTTTATTTTTTCTATAAACTATAAATTTATCACAAGGAGTTTATAGCTAGCCATAGAGGCATTTTACAGCTCTAAAAAAGCTACAGGTATTTGATGACATGGAGCTGTTCATTGGGATGCAACAGGTTTTCCACCAAATACAACTCTGGATTCAGATTTATCTGCTGCTCAAATATTTATTTCAGTCTATTTACTACCACCATTATGTATTCAATCTCATAGACTTTCAGTGTTTATTCCCATAGCATAGGGAGGAAACATTGGGAATTGTTTCCAGTGATAGTGAAAGCTATCAAAGGTAGAAAAGAGAGTAGTGTCTTATAGTAGGGAATATTCTATGACTTCTTAAAATCAAGAAACCCTCCCCTGATTCAACCTTGATGTGGACATTTTAACTTTCAGTTGTGGGGTTTTTTTGTTTGTTTGTGGTTTTGTTTGGTTTGTTTTTCTAAATGAAGCTGTGATACAAGGCCAGGTCTTGTGCATAGATCTTGCATGCAAATATCTGTAGGGATTCTGTATGAAAAAATAAATAGACAAAAGTATTTGTATATACATCAAAAAGGTTGAGAATGGATTTCTATTCTCTCACTACTGAAAGGACTAACACTTGGAAAGAATTCAGAATTTCAGACTGGCATCTTCTTTAGAGAGCCTTAGTCTTGTTAAGTATTTCTCATATTGAGTGCATGCTTGTGCACTTTGCTACACGTGCTGAAGAGAGACCCAGAAAAAATGTGCCAATGGAAGTGGAAGCGATGTGCCTGTCTCTGAGATGAGAGTGCAGCATGTGAGGCCTGACCTGTGGGTTTTGCATCTCACTTATAATTTTGCCTTTGTTTCCTTGGCAAATAATGCTTTTGATATTTGCAAAACATTACCTTTTCTCACCCAGAGACTGAGTATGAACAGAGATGATGACTCTTAGGAGTCAAGTCCAAAATGTATATTACAAATTTTCATTTGATAAAACATGATTTATGTGTTGTTTTCAGTTTAAGAAACTTTATGGTGTAATTCAAGCACAGAGATGTGAAAAGTAAGTTTGTAAAGGAGCGTTAATTTCACCTTTGTAGTTTTAAGTAACTGTTTACAGCTGTGTTGTTTGGTAAATAGTAGGAGAATTCTGAATGAGAAATATGTTAATAGGATGTAATAAAAATATGACATTTCTCATTCTTATGTACTTTATTGTAAATTTCCAGATTTAGTTTCTTCAGGGAAAACAATAATTGAGAATGGAGCTTATTTGAGCTCTTTGCTGCTGAGCTGCTGGGCAAGCTGATTCCAGCAAACCCCTGAACCTTGTCACCTTCCTGAAAGATCAGCCTTTGCCTCTAGTTATTGCAGATGAGGAATTAAATGCAAGGTCTGTTTACACAGATTATTGAAAGAAAATCTTTGAATGGAAAAGTGTAATAGCTGCAGCTATACAGAAGGTCAGCATCATCACATGTACAACATTTGAAATGCCATTTCTGATTTGTCTTCCTTCTATGCTGCCCAGTGAGGTGAAGAAAGAAAATCACTGCTAATCTTTTGGGGTATGTTGGTGCTGCAGAACATGGTGCTGTGCAGAGATGCTTTTGAGCTCAGCAGCAGCACAGTGATGGCAGCACGGTGCTTTTTAGGTAGTATGGAAAAGCAGGTCTCTGAAGAAGGTGAGTAGGACTCTGAGTCACAGGGTTATTTTGCTCTCTCCCCAGTGCATGCACAGTGTCCTGGGCACTTTGCTAAGGTTCAATGTCAACACTCAGGAGCATAGGTCAGTTTTGAGGGATGTAGCTCTACAGAATAGATTTGAAGGTACTGCTTTATGCAGAGATGCCACACAACAATCTTGCAATATCAAGCTGCAATAACTGTATGGGGAATATGTAGCCCCAGGAGAGATTTAGAGATACTATATTACTTATAAAATTTCCATATATAACCAAATTGACATTTAATAGGAAGCCATGATGACTACAAGCAGGAAAATGGTACAGCAGTTATAATAACATAAGCCACTTCTCAGCAGTTCTAGTGGAGATGAGCAGAAATTATGTAACAACAGCTCCTTTCCAGCCCCATGTTGATATGACTTAACCACTTTGCCAGTTCTTGGGACTCAAAGATCTGAATTGCCACCTCCCACCTACACTACAGCTGTAGAGCTCAGAAGAGTGGTTTGAAATAATGAGATGTTTTACAGTCATATTTTTGTGAAACAAACTTGGTTCTGTTTGATTTGTTTGGGGTTTTTTTGCTTTTCTGAAGGTTTGGGAGGAATTTGACTTTTCCCAAAATCATGTGCAAACTGTAAAGGTCAAAGTGCAGCTCCAACATGCATTCAATAAAAAGTTTCTTTTCTCTAGCCTTTTGAAAAATGTGGCTTTCACTCTCTATCATCCCAGGCAGGGCTGTCACTGTTCCACCAGCTTGTATTCCCATCTCTCTGTTGTGTTACCTTCAACTTTGTTCTTACTGTTCTGTCTGGGGTGGAGTTAATTTTTTTCACAGTAACTAATATAGGTCTGTGTTTTAGATTTGTGCTGAAAACAGTGTCAATAATATAGAGATGTTTGCAATTGCAGAGAAGCATTTGCAGTGTCAAGGCCTTTTCTGCTTCTTACACTATCATGCTGGCAAGGGGGTTGAGGGTGCTTGGGAAGTTGGGAAGAGACACAACCAGGACAGCTGACCCCAACTGACCAGAGGGATATGCCATACCATATGACATCATGCTCAGTATATAAAGTGGGGGGAAGAAAAACGAAGGGGAAGACATTTGGAGTACTGTTAATGCATGATGGGGCCCTGCTGTCCTGAAGATGGCTGAATGCCTGCCTGCCCATGACAAGCAGTGAATTAATTCCTTGTTTTGCTTTGCTTGCATATGCAGCTTTTGCTTTTCCTATTAAACTGTCTTTATCTCAGCCCACGAGTTTTCTCACTTCTATGATTCTCTCCCACATCCTGCTGGTAGGGGAGTGAGCAAATGGCTGTGTGGTACTTTGTGGCTGGCTGGGGCTAAAACATGACATCCTCTCAGCCCCTTCTCCCCATCCTTTTGCCAACCTATCGTCCCCTGATCCCAAAGCTCTTCCCTCTCCCTTGCCACATGCATCACTCCTAGTGGTTGTTACCACTTTTCACAGCATTTATCCTAGTAATGGTGTATCTAATGCCCCTGAATCACAGAGTGGCAGCTGTTTTTCAAGAGGACATAGCAACACGGCTCATATTAAAAATGAGCCTTGTTTTTACTGGTGATGTCCTGGTAGGAGCTAGATCCCTTATTAATGATGGGATCTAGTGGTCATTTGGAACAAGGCTGTCTTCCTCTTGTTGTCATGAGCAACTTAAATTACAAATTTGAATGCAATCACAAGCCTTTACAGCGCTACAAATCCCAACTCAGTTGGCAGAAAGGCTGTAGTGGAGGGCAGGGAGTGGGCAGAGCAGAGGAGCCACTGTGGTAGGGCTGGTTCTCCACAGGTCTGGCAAAGCTCAGCACTGTCCTGATCCAAGGCCAAGGGGGCTTAGGCCGCAGCAGAAAGGTCTGGTGACTCTTTTATTATTTTAAGACCTGCTCTCTCTAAAGCTCTATAGTTCATTGCATAGACAGTGCTAACTGCCCAAAGCTGTAATAAATGTGATTTTAGCATTGCATTCTGCTTTGCTGCATTGCCAGAGAGACCAGAGCTGCAGACTGCTGACAAATCAGCCTAGCAGCTACCCTGATGGACCAGAGTCTGCAGCTTGGTCTGAATGGGAGCAAGTAAGACACTCAAGTAAGAAAAATTTATTTGTGTCTTAGTTATTTCTCCCTGGAAACATGAGGTCTAACAGGCTATGATGCTTCTCCACCCTTTGGAAACATGGTGTTTTGTGAGGCTTGTATTATTTAATGGTTTTGAAAAGCTGTGTTATACTGAAAATTCTTCTGCTTTTGGATCATTTTGTAGTCCACATGGCACCCCATAAAACTGTCACTGTGACTGAGAGCTGTAAGTTAAAATCCTGCAATAGCACAGCTTTATGCACAGCTTCGTGCACAGCTTCATCAGTGGCCCATGGCTGTGACAGTCATGCAGCTGCTCTTGCTCAAGTTATGTGTATCAGAGATGCAATGACTTTCTCACAGAATTAGCTTCACTTGAGGTGAGAACCTCATGAAGTTCAACAAGGCCACATGCAAGGTTCTGCACCTGGGTCAGAGCGATCCCAAGCACAAATACAGTTTGGGCAAAGAAAGGATTAAGAGCAGTCCTGAGAAGGACTTGGGGATACTGATGGATGAAAGGCTGGAGATGAGCTTGCAATGTGTGCCTGCAGCTCAGAAAGAAAACTGTATTCTGGGCTGCATCAAAAGAATGATGCCAAGGAGGTTGAAGGAGGTGATTACGCACCTCTACTCTGCTCTTGTGAGACCCTGTCTGGAGTGCTGTGCCCAGCTCTGGGCTCCTTAACATAGGAAGCATGTAGGCCTGCTGGAGTGACTCCGGAGGAAGGCGACACAGGTGATCAGAGGGCTGGAACAGCTCCCATATGAGGGCAGGCTGAGAGAGTTGGAGCTGCTCAGCCTTGAGGAGAGAAGGTTCTGGGGAGATCCTGTAGCAGGCTGCCAGTACCTAAAGGTTGCCCACATGAAAGATGAAGAGGGACTTTTTACAAGAGCGTGTAGTGGTAAGACAAGGGAGAATGTCTTTAAACTGAAGGAGTGCAGGTTTAGATTGCATATTTGGAAGAAATTCTTTACTGTGAGGGTGATGAGGCACTGGGACATGTTGCCCAGAGAAGTTGTGGATTTCCCGTCCTTGGAGGTGTTCAAGGCCAAGCTGGATTGGATTTTCAGCAGCCTGGTCTAGTGGAAGGTGTCCCCTGCACCAAGGGGTGGGGATGGGTGTTTGGAACTAGATGATTTTTAAGGTCCTTTCCAACCCAAAATATTCTGAGTCTATGATTTTATGGTTCTATGAGTAAAAGCTAACAGTCTTTATAAACAGCAGAAAGTACAATATAGTTGCTATGAGTCATGGTAAATTTAATACATGCACTTTATTTTTCCTTATTTTTCTGTGCTTGTAAATTGCTAATTCATGATAGATGCGAATGAAACATTTGACATTTCTAGTTTTTCATTCTGTTATGTTCCTTTTGCTGTTTTCCTTTAGGGCTGTAACCCTTTTCTGTCAACATGCTTTGCATTTGTTTTTGAGTAGGTACATATGCATTTGTTTATATTTATAGACTAAAATATAACTTCAATTTTCAACATTTTAGTAGGAGAGAAATATAGCATTTACTTATGCATCTTTAGGTATTTGCAGATTAAAGAGAAAACATACAGAATAGATCCAGTTATTAACTGCTAAAAATGCTTTATAAAAGCAAAAGAACCATTATGTTCGAATATATAACAATCAAAATCCTTTAGTGAGCATAATATTGGAATATTAGTCTTGCATTTAAACAGAATGGTGTCTTTAGTACAATTTCCATTCATAAAAAGTAATTCATATAATTATCTTTAGGACCACATTTGTTTCAGTGAAGTTCTCAACTTTCAAAAAGACAGAGACTCACCATCCATTTCTGGTAGGGCCAGTAATACTGTTTCTACTTTGGCCAAGGCAGAACAGTGTGCCAGCTCTTTGATTAATAAGAATTTGCAAAATAAATTTCCTCCTCTCAGGCTATTTCATATCACTAATTTGTTTTAATTTGCTGTATGAAAAATTTTACCTCTGTCTCAAAAATGGCTAGGGATAGAAACACGTTCCTAAACTTATGTGTGTTTATTGTAGCATCTCTTCAATGCCTTTAAAAGTCAACCTCAATATGTTAGATTCTACTGACAGATGAGATTGAGTCTTTTTTATCTCATGGAACTGGATAAACAAATTTGTAGGAAAACATCAGTACCATCATACATTGTTCTCTCAAGCAGTAGGTGCATAATCTTCAACATAAATGCCTTTAAAAATAGAAAGGGAACAGCGAGTTGTGCTGTGTACCTTTGACTTTTTAGTACAGATGGATGCTGAAATACTGTGGTGCTGTGCTATTTCAACCCTGCAGGAAAATTGGTCCCCTGTAAAGTGTCACGCGTATGTCTGCATATCATTGTAATAATAATTCTTGTTTTCTTCTTCAGTGTTTGGAACTCTTGTTCCTTACAGTGCTGAACCAATAAATAAATGAATCAGGCACCTAAATAATGGGAAAGTGAATAATAGTTGTGTTGTTTGTGATGTGACTCTTGTTTCATTACTCTTTGAGCAGAACTCCAGCTCAATCATAACAGCCAGTGTGAACTAAGTGTGCTTGTGGCTAAACTTCATTACCTTCCATTTTTGTTGCCTTCACTTAGTATGCCACAAAAGTTCGTCAATCTTGAAAAGAGATACCATCTTCATTTGTTACATATGTCACTACAAACAGATGCTTATGACAGAGGAATTCAGTAGCTTCTTAAAGCGATTAAGAGATTACATTACAGTTTGAGAGGAGCATTATTAAAGGATTAGAAACCTCTCTTAGTGACTAAAAGCACTAGCAGTCTAAGGTGTTATGTTGCTTGATTTGCAAAGATATAGGTATGTGGGTGTGCACTTTCTAACTTTATGGGTAGATGTGGTTTTGGCTGATGTGGAAAGCATTGTTGGTGTCAGAATTCCTAAACACACCCAGAACACTGTATTGTAGAAAAACTGAGAGCACCTACTGTTGATGCTAGAGAGGGGGAGTATCAAGGCTTAGATTTGCAACACACTGAAAAAATCCCACTAATTTGGGGAACTATTTTTAAGTACCATGTTTATTTCAACAAAAACTGGAATCTATAAAACATTTTTGAACCTTTTTTCAATCATACGTTAATCAAAGAATGCAATAAGCTTTTACTGAGCTGTGTGCTTTTAATCCCATATGTACGGTGTGGATTTTAAAGGTCATAGATTTGTTGAAAGCTATATGCAAGTTTGCTTTTTGTAATGTTTGTATTGGAAAAATTACATTGTAATGTAAAACTTGTAACGTTTTTAAACTTCTCATTTGTATAGTTAAGACCAAGCGACACCATTCCTCTTAAGATGAATAAATGTGTTTGGATATTGGTAGTCAATGTGGCAGTGCCTGCAAAATAGTTATTGCAACAGCAATCACTTTAAAGAAACCTAACTGGTTTGCAGCAAACAGCTGAGCCCTTGGACTCAGGTGAGTAGTATCTGAGCTTAACTTCTTCAGTTCTACAATGCATTTTTCAGAGCTATGGATTCAATACTAAACTATACCCCTAACAATTGTACACTCTTGGGAGCCTGGAACCTGTTCAGAAAGTAATTAAGTTTTATAGCCTATATCAGAAAAATCCATTCCAGGATTTCTTCCAATCTTTCCAAGAATTGCCCTTTCAGCTTTGAACACTCTTGTGTCTCTTAACTTGCCGTTAGGAAAAAAAGAAGTATCTGCAGGGAACGAATCAGACTGTGCCTCAGTTGGAAAGAAAGTAGCACAGAGCTGAGACAATCAGGATCCCGTGTCTGCTTTCTGCAGAGTAAGAGTAGTTTTATTGATTCAGATCGAGGGGTCAACAGCTCCTGATACTCTCTCCTGTAGTAGCTATAAGTAGATATCTGGAGGGATGTCTAAGGACAGGCTGAACATATGTGATATTCCCCGCTAAAATTTTCCCAACACCTGATTGCTCATAAGAGGGTTGTCTGTTGGGTTGGTCTATTTGGTAACCCTTTCTCTTGCAAGTGTGCCCCAAGGACACTCAGAACAGCACCGGCAGGGGCAGGAATTCCTGGCTGCCTGCTACCAGCATTTCATACCATCAGCCACTGCCTTCTCCGACTTCTCAGTCCTAAGCAAGAAAACCTGTTGAACCTTCAGAATTAGAAAAGAAAAAGGCTTTTCTTCAAGTTCCACAGGCAGTAATAACCTAGAGGTCCTGCTTCCCCGTAGGAGATAAACATCTCACCTCCTGGCCTTGCTAACACTGTCCTGGAGACCCCAGTTGCCTTTTCTCTCAGATCATTAGCATACCAGACTAAACTTGGAGGGACTTCTTCAACCTGTATTTAGCTTTTAATATCACTGCCCTGTTTGAAGGAAGGCTCAAACGCCTGTAAGCCTTTTTTTAACTTCCGTACCTATTGGTGTATGAAAGATTTTTCTTTTCCCACAAACTTCCTTTCTTGTGCCCTTGGACATTCATGGTGGTAACAGCTACTGCCAAGAAAATGGCTATTGAAGGAATGGTATTGTTTGAGTTACTGCTTTCTGTCTTTTATTTTTAGGTTGTATTTGGTGTCAGTAACAAAGACTTAAGCTTTACTAGCACTGAATCCTGAGGATAGCGGAAGTCAGGGCCGTGAGGTTAGGATAACTGGGTAAGTAGGGCAATAAGTAATTATGATAAGAAGGTTAGTATAATAAGTAGCAGCAATAAATGGCCAGAATTATCCTCCTTGAGTTCTATATTTTGTCAGTGATCATTTTCTTAGGACAAGTTACGAGAGGAAGCAATACCTTGTTAAATACTGTTGTGGTCATATATGTTGTTTGATGTAAGATGGACAAAGTAACTGGAGTTAGTAGAGTATAATGATATTCAGTGATACAGTAAATGGACATTAATGAGCACTGAAATTCCAAAATTGACATTAATTAAATGAAAATATATGAAAAATTTAACCAGCAACACATTCAACCTACAGCTGACATGATTAAAAAGGGATATAAAAGAAAAGAACACGGTTAGCACTTTAGTGTGTATACAATTTATATTTGAACGCAGACTGTGTTCAGCACTGGGGAAATTCCAGGTGGAATGTAATTCTTGGCTTTCTTTGGATGTCTTCTACTATTTTCAGGATTTATGTCCATTGTGCCCGGGCTTTTCACTCCATCTCCTCTTTGTATTGAAGTCTGGGTGACTTTGTGACTAGGCCAGCATATGTAGAATAGACTTGTCTGCTTCCAAGTAAGGATGCAAGTCAGATCGTTCATGGGCTATTAATTCTCCTGGATCTTTCCTCTACTTTGTCTGAAAGTAAATGATCTTCTTCTTTAAGTGTCACTGTTGCCTGGTGGAGCATGTAAATTCAAAGAAACACAGACACATGTGGAATGAAAGAGAAATGACAGCTACAAAAAGGATGCAGCTTTGCTATGAAGGAGACCTTCAAAGAACACATTACAGCTGCATAGTCTGCTTTCTTTCTATTGCTGATACTTTTTTTTCTGATCACATTATACTAGAAATTAAAATCAGAAGTAAAGACTATATCCTTGGTTCAGAGATTCTTGCCTGAAGAATTTATGGTTTGAATAATAGTCTCATTATCTGGCTAATGTATGCCAGCTTTTGTTTTCATTTTTGTTAGTAGACATCAATAGACAAAGATTATGTTGTAATATTTTCTTAAAGGGTGAGGAAAAGTGATAATTCAGTAGGTTACTACACACATGTCTTTCTGAATATGCTCTAACAACAGTTCACTTGCAGTAGGGAGGAGAGGACCAGAGGAGACCAGAGGAGACAATATTTTGTTAGACGTCCCTTACCATCTCCTGAGTTTCCAGAAGTGCCCCCTTTTTCCCCCCAAAACCAAAATAATCAGCTTCAGGAACAAGTCTAAATTTAAAGATTGCAGTTTGCCTGTGGCCTGGAGGATGAACTGAGACATTCCCTTGCTGAAAATGTTAAAAACCAGTGACAAAATTGTGACATAATGCTCATGCTTCACTGGTCCCGTGAGACATAATCATAGTCAAGGTTTTAGGAAAGTCCACTTTCTTCCTAACGTATTCTTAATCCTGTTAGTTTAAAAGAATTCCTTCTTTCTGTTCCTTATTGCACAAGAATATATCACTTTATAAGTGTTTGGGGTGTGTTGAAGCTTTCGGGACCTACAGTTCTACAGCTGCGTGGATCTTCCAGTGCAGCAAGGTAAGCCCCTGCTCTTCCTGCTGCCCTGATTGGATTGCAGGGGAAGTCCTCTGATTTTAAAGTTATGGAATGCTGCATGTCTATGTCTGATCTTGTTAACAGCCACTCAGGTTTCCTGCAGCCATAAAAGGGGGTGACCTTTTTTTTTTCCCCCTTTCATAAACCAGAAACTGCAGAATTCACCCAGTTGTCAAAGGGACAGGATTTCCAGGAAAAAAAAATTCAAAGCGCTGGTCTTCCTGAATACCTTTTCTTTTGCAACTGTGTCTTTCTCTTTGAGAAGATAAACACAAACTCAGCAGGGTTGATCAAGGCTCACAGAGAAGTGTAGATGTATGCCTAAACATGACCTCAAATAAATCGGTGGTTTACATGCCTTTACTTACTATGTACAGTAATAACATAGAGGATCTCCTGGCAAAGATTGCTTTAAGCGCTGTATAAACAGATAACAAACTAGTCTGTGCTTCACAAAGCTTGCAAAAATGCAAAATAAATTGTTGCAGATGAATGAAGTAAGGCAGAGAAGATCAGAATAATGATTTGAATAGTTTAGTCAAAGTACCAGCTTTTGGAAACAAAGCCTGTAAGTAATATGTACCATAAGACATCTATCCACAACAAATAATAATATTATGAATTAATAAACATAAACAATAGCAATAACAATATAAATATATCCATGCATACATACACACACACACACATATATATATGTATACACACCTACACACTCAGGTGTTCATCATAGGTCAAACTACATTCATGGCAGTAATTATAGGTTCAGAAATGACATTGCATTTCTTTAAATTAATAACTTAAAGAAAGTGTTGAGAAAAAAATACTAAATTTTTTTAAAGGATGTTTATTCTTTATAAGAAAAAAGATGAAGAATACTTAATGAAGTTACATATGTTAAATGTTGTCATACCTTTATGTAAAAAATAAGAAGCATAGTGGTCATCTTCGACAGGCTAGATGAGATGTCCAAGGCAATTTGAGACTGCTAGAGGCAGGGTCATTAACAAACCTAAGTACTGGTGCTATAGCTTGGACAGACTCTGTTTCTTACTATATGGCTCTGCATATTACTATGGAAACAAAGTGTTATCAGGGTAGTCTTTTTTACTTTTTGGATGACTTTTCTTCCAGTGAGTTGTAATCTCTAAGTAGTGCAATGCTTCACTCTAACACAGAAGTACACAGGGCAAATCAGTGTGTGATTTGCTTCCATCGCACAGTGATGAAACAAGACTCATTTAGATTGTCATACTTTTGTCTTGCAGCATACATTTTTTAAATCTTCAGCTCTCTGAATGGAGAAATGACATCCATCAGTTGTAATTCTCCCATCATGTACGTTCAGCTTCATATTTTCCAAGCACGGGGCTGCACACACTACAAGTATGGTGCCTGGAACAGCTGCACAAGTGCAACCACAGTGGGTCTGGGCAGGGCAGCAGGAAAGAGAAACAGAATTTTTCAGGTCGAGTGCCCAATATAGTCATCCAAAACCTACTGTACATCAACCTGGGTGACTGTGGACCATGCAATGTGTTTGGGAGGAGTAGCTGGGCAATGGTATCTCCATGCTTGGCTGATCCTTGCACTTCAGGCAGTGGATACAAGCACTGTAGCTGAGGCAAGGGAAAGAAAAAAAAAGAAGAGTAGCAGCAAAATCAGGGGAAATGATACAGCCTCTTCTCTCCTTTTGCTGCTCTTTTCTATGTCTGTGGTTGATGTTGCCTCTGGGAAAGCCTTGACTGACTGAACCCATATGTTGGACTGAGCAGATCAACTTCCTCCAGCAACTCGACTCTGTGCGATGAGAGTGTACTAGTGACTGATCTGTGAATTAAACTTGCTTCTTAGCAAATTTTTTCTTAAAAGAAATGATTTATGAATCATATTTACTATCCAAAAAAGGTTACACATAATCTAACCATAAAAATATAATAATTTAATTATTTTCTTTATTGCATTTATGTACCAAGGGAGGCTAATCCTGATGGGATAAGTGAGTTTTGGCAAATCAGTTCAATTCAGAGGGCTCTGAATTGAAGCCTGCACGTATTTGCAGACTGAACAAGGACGAAATACTAAGCTGGTAATAAGCCTCTTATTCTAATGTCTACACAAGAATCATAATAATGGTCTGATTACAGAAAGGAAAAAGGTTAGGGTAACATATGATTTAAAATAAAGAAGCAAGTTGTTGTATTTACTGGGTTTTGAACAGGAAGCAGAAAATACACAAAGCATATTGTGTACGAATCCTAATTCGATGGACAATGGTTCCAGGATGTTCTCTTCAATGTGGCCAAGTGTATTTCAACATTTGTGGCGTTGCTAACTACCAAAGGTATAATCTGGAGTTTAAAGTCAATAAGTATATGAAGAAATTGAAGAAGTGCATCATGAAAGATCATATATGTGTAAAATATTTTAATATATCAGCTATATTGTGAGGGGAAATAATATGTATGACAATTTAATGTGATTTTTGGTAACCCAATTACGTTTTCAAAGTTTGCATAATTCAGTGAGAGCATGGCAATTGGCCTCTGCTCAAAAGGTTGCTCAACTCATTATCATCAACATTTTTGTAGTAGTAACAATAAAGCATTTGTCTTCTACGTACGAAGTGCTAGTGAAGATTGTTGTTGCTGCCAAGGGTATATGGAAATGAGATTAATTTGGTTTTATGTGGTTATGGGTAAATATAAACAAAAATCTTGAACCATAAATGTCAGCATTAACCTTTAGCTTGAAGGTCTCTCTCAGCCTGGAGGCAATGCTGAATAAAAGAGAAATAAAATTGAAATAGGATAGAAATTCTTTGTAAAATGTCATTTTTAATGCAACAGCATTATAATTTAAGACACTACCAAAACAACACAAATAAATTCATATTAACATGAAAGGTCTCTCTAACTTAGCTGTTTTAAGAAAAGGCCACCACAAACACAGAGAAGTGCTGCATAATGTGTTAGTATTAAGAAAATTAAGATCAGTCTCAGATTCAGCTAGTTGCTTCCCCCTTAAAGCAAAAACACACAACATGAACTACAGGAATCAAAACAAATCAGTAGAGAGCTCAAATCTGAGAAGATAGAAGAAGAAACACTTTTTTCCCCCCACAAAGAAACAACTCCATCTGCAAAGAACGTAAATTGTTACATTGCCAGCCTTATTAGCAGCTTATCATTGCGTTATCATAATGTTTAAGAATCCTACTCCTAGAATTATTCAGATATTGCTGAAACTTTATTTTTGGACATTCTTAAGCTGAGCAAGTCATTAAGCATTTTTACATGAAGTTCACAAAATATAGTCCTGACTATTTGAGTTAATTTTTTAATGAACATTCAAGGCCTGTTAAAATTATGAGCTTTTAGAGTAATGTAAAATGTTCTTTAATAAGCTGCTGTACATTGTGACTCCTGCTTTCATCTGTATTACTTAATGGTTTTAGGTCTTACTACCATTAGGCTGAATTGAACAAATGATTTGAAACGTTGTTAATTGGGAGAAAAGGGGGAAATGTCAATCATGAACCACTCATCATTTTACTTTTCATATCTGCCTTTACAAAAGCACTAGCAGAGAATACTGGGCACTAAGTATATTCTAATTAGAGTGGGGAGATAAAGCCATAGCTTTACACTGAGAAGTGTTTTACCTGGACTTTTGTGAACTTAGAATAAGAGGGCATTAAGATAATTTGTTTTAGAAGGACCCTCCTAAAGCTAATATTCTTAAGGCTCTTTCAGATGATCAGCTGGTTGATTCTCCTCCCCACTGGGTGGTACTTATTTGCCAGCTGGGGTTAAACTTGCACAACATTTAATGACGACTTGATTGAGACAAAGAAGTTAGCATTAAAAGCAAAAATACTTTGAGGTTTAAAAAAACTAAATCAGTTGCCCTCCTTGCAATAAAAAAACCCAAATGCAGCTGCATTGTGCTTCCTCAACTGCTTCATAAGCTCCTATAGTGGCTTTAGTTCATAGCAAATGGTAGAAGATGTGGAGGTTGTAACACAGACAGGTTCAGGAAGCTGAGATTTTGCAACACAACTGATACTGCAAATCACTGTTGTGTGTAGCACTGTATGCACACCAAAGTGTTGTCAGGATCCAGTTACATCCCCGGTCAATGTCCTGTCTTTTATTGCCTCTTCTGCAGTGAAGCTGTGCTTTGCCAACCTTTGTGCAGAGAATGACTTCTGTAGGAAGCAGAGCAATGTTCGGTAGGACGTGAATGATGGAAAATAAATCTCTTCTTGTTCTTAATGATTATTTCTTCTTTAGAGTGTCTTGATTTGGCAGCCTGCCTACTCATTGGTATTCCCCAAGGATGCAATGGGCTCTACTCATTGCAATGGTATAGAGCAAATTGGGATGGGATGGGATGGGATGAGTATTGGAGTGGACTTTCTCATCCAGAAGGGCTGGATGCTGTTTGTCCTGCTTCTCTGATGGCTTCTGCTTTCTACTCCCTGCCAATGTGAGAAGGCAATTAGTGATGCCCAGTGGTAGGCTATCATATT
This sequence comes from Serilophus lunatus, assembly GCA_013399895.1. NCBI lineage: Eukaryota > Metazoa > Chordata > Aves > Passeriformes > Eurylaimidae > Serilophus > Serilophus lunatus. The sequence continues at coordinate 111,710 of VXBA01005810.1, read as the reverse complement.
ACTTGCTAAAACAGTCGTTTCTTTTTCCTTGTTTCATATTTCAATGAGTCAGTACTAGAAAACTTGTGCAGTAATCTCCGCCTGAGTATTTGAGCATCAAGATAGTGGTTTGAATACTGTTCCACTCTGGGAGATGGATCCTCAAGTGACAAATGATGCTAAAATACATGTTTTTATTTGTGGCCACTTCCCTGAGAAATGTGCAGTTTGCATTTCTTTCTCAAGAAGTACTGAGCCTGAGAATCCAGTTTAATGTTGTTTTTAATAGAAAGGTCAGTGATGGCTGGCTATATTTCAGAAATTCCTATGAGAAAGGACTCAGTTTTTCTCTTGACAGAGCTGCAGATGAGCAATGATCCAAGCACAAGAGAGGTCAGTTCAGCTGCTCAGGGGATCAGGATGGCTCAGATTGTAACAGGGATTTCTGAAAAAGATGAGCTGTATCTTCCTACAGACCAGTCAGCCAGGCCTACTCTTTGTGGAGAAAAAAAAAAAAGCTTTATTCAGAGCCTGAGGTTCGGCACTGGATTTTCTCTAATGCTCCTCATTCTTCAGCTACTCTTGAGCACCAGCCACACTGACCCTTCATATCCACCTTTATCTCTGCAAACACTGCTTCAGTCCAGGTCTCTTTCACCTGTTGGCCACCAGCAAACTGAGTCCTCTCTGCTTTGAGTTGGTTACAATTCAGTCTGAGTTCATGCTAATGCATGAACAAACAAATACTCCTATCTCAGTTCCTATTTTCAACATTTAGGAACTTTGTTTCACTGGAATATAGAAATTTCTATGCAGTCATCTTTGATACTGAAGCCATAAAAACTGCTGCAGCAATACTTGCCAACACTGACCTCTTCTCATCAACTGAAATCAAAATCTCACTTGAGAGATGTCTCTTGTTGAGGAGTGTTTTCATTCTGCTTTTTTGGTTGTCTTCACTTAATAGAAGTGTTTCACCATCATTTACTAGTTTTTCATTTGGGGAACAGGCATCATATTGCTTCACCCCAGAAGGAAGGTATCAGATAGGTGGGAATCTCCTCCTGGGAGAAAGTCTTTGATTTACTGTGTTCAAATTAATCCTACCAACCTCCTACCTTCCCTGCTGTTGCAATATCCTGTTTTGGATTCTAGGCAATAAGGGAACAACATTAGTTTCAAATGTTTTATTCCCAGAAAGGTTTTGATGAACACTAGGGCATGCAAGGTTATGACTTTTCATGTGGTCCTGGCAGAAACTGCTAGTTAAAGATGCCAAACTTGTGTGAGGAGAGCAGAAACACAGTGGGTGTTTAGAGAAAAATCTTTCCGGGGAAAATTGTTTCTTGGTGGGTAAGCAAGTGTTAATAAACCCATCTTTTTTGTTGATTACTTCCTTTCCTCCCTTCTCATTTCCCCACCTCTAAAGAGTTTTTCTTTCTCTGATTCAGTGGGCATGGAATGCTGTAGGGCAATGGAAGATAAATATATTGTGCATTGAAAAGTAGCTAATATTGTATGCCAGCCAAGGAGATGTTCTGTGGCATCAGTTTGTCCTATTTGATTTGACCTGGGGACACTTCAGTCAATCAAGCAGTGCATTATCATTTCAAGCTCAAGGAGAGATACACTATTAATCTAAGTGAACTGCAGTCAGGCTTGACAGGCAGGGGACAAATCCCTAATCAATCTTTTAATCACCCACCTGGGGTGATTTGAATGAAGTCAATTAAGGGACCTTTCATCAGCAGAAAAAGCTGTACTCAGCTAGTTAAGGAAACATATGTAAGATCTCCGTTGTAAAGATATCTCCAGAATAAAACTCTGTAAGTATTTTTCTCTTCCCTCATTTATTTAGTAGAGAGTAAGATGGATGAGAAAGAAAAGATGCATGTAGGAGAACTGTACAAATTTTCAAAATAATATGATACAGACATATTTGGAATAAATTTCCTTATTCTCCAGGAGTGCTGCAAATATTCCAGAAAATGACAAACTCTAAAAAAATGTAAATACTGGATAATAATTTTCATAAACCAGCTCTATACAACATCATGGTCAAATAATTGGATGAGGTGTTAAAGGACTGCTTTTGCTATTGTTGATAGTGAAGCAATATATTGTAGAGACTGAATTTTATAATTTCCTTTTTCACTGTTGACTTTTCTGATCAAATTTGTTAGTAATATTTTGTATTCAAAACTCCTGTCAGAGCTAGTGAAGCACAAGATAGCCATAGAAAGCAAAACTTGGTTGCAATTGCTGAACAGATATTATGTTTTAACTCATTGGGATATGCCTGTAAGTTTTTAGCACAAGGTGATTTTTTTTTCCATTGAATCTTGAATTGTGTGATTTGGTTACTGAGAGTTAATATTTACAGATCTTTGAACATATGACCTGTTGTGCAATTGATTTTCTTCTGAAAAAGGTAGAGCCACAGTGTTGTAATCTGTAGCATTTGTCATTCCTGTAGTCACAGAGATTTGAAGTTCAAAAGCGGCTTAAACTTTTAACCACATGACAATCTACCTGCAGCATGACCGTGAAAATGTGATTAAAACTAAAAAGTACTTTCTCAGGGCATCTCTAATGAACCCTCTAACTGCTGAAAGAATTTCCATGATAAACATACTAAGTAATCTGTTGTGGTTGCTAGACTTACTTAGTCTTAAGAGCTTTGTTGGGCTATTTCTACTCTTCATTCTTTTTTGAAATACATCCAGGGTTCAACTTCTGTTGCTTGTATATTGCATTGTTCACTGGGAAAGATCAAACCTCTTCAATCCCTTGATAATGTTTTTTACTTCACCAATAGAATCATTTTAGGCTGTGTTAGGAACTTAAGCAGTAAAGGTTGAGCTGACACTTAAATCATCAGCTTCTATTTTCCTCTCTACTTAGATCTTAAACTGAGTAAAATCACCAGCTCTGAGGAATGTTGTCTCCCACTTTTATCTCTGCAGAAGTCTGAGATAAATTTCAAAAGAAACAAACAAATCCTACTTTAGAGGGACCTGAGGGATGTGCAGGATTGCACATTTGTGACATTTTCTATAATCCACTTTGACACACTTTTGGTACTGGCTTCTATGAACAGCTAAAAGAATTTCTTCTTTGAATAGCAAAGTGTCATTGCAAGCTGAAGTCCAGACTCCTGGAGACTCTTGGGAACATGACTCGGACACCTGAAAAATAGCCATGTCACAGCTGATTGGAGTCATACATCTGGTTACCATGAACTGCATTTACATGTCTAGGAAAAAAGAAACAACCTTATTCTATACAGTTGGACCTACATGCTTGCTTTTGTAGTCATTGCTCTGGTTTCAATATGTTGATTTTGAAATAAGATGGAATTCGCTGGTTGCTGTATGTGGTCAGTGGGGCATTGGCTGCTACTTCAGATTTTATTTTCCAAAGAAAGGCAGGAACCAGCATACGGAATTTGATTCTGCTTCTGTTGAAACCATAGGAGAGCACAGAGAACATCATGAAGGATAGGTCACAAAAAAACAACCAGCAACACACCTCAAAGCCCATGAGAGCCATTAGCTGCAATTAGCTGCACTTAGGGTCAATTAAGGTTTATGAAGGCAAAGTAATTTTTTTAGTTCTTCTGGCTTATCTGTTTCAGCTTACACTGATTTCAGACAAATTATTTCATAGCTACACCACAGCGATTAGAAAACCAGTACAGGGGTTCATATATGAAGGATTTATTGACCTGAAGGAGCCACAAAACCTGTGGTGTCTCCTCATGCAGGACCACTTTCAACACAAAGGCTCTCTAGGTGTCCTTGAGCTGCTGGTGTGACCTCTGCTGTCCCTGCAGGGACACATACCCACGCCTGGGAGCAGGATGGTAGATCAGATTTGGGCTCCTTTTCCTGTGCACTGGGTGGGTGATGTTCCCAGGCTGTGCAGTAGCAGTATGACATAAAGTAGAGCAGCCCCAGTCTCTCTTTGATCCTGTGCTCAGGTTATGTCACAAGCACAGTACCTGAGAGTTTGTTGAAGAACCTGGGAATACCTATATGCCCTAGCATGTCCCAGCATTCCACTGAATGAAGATCCAAATGTGCACTGTCCCTCTCCAAGGTCTAGATTTCTGCAGGAAGGTGGCTGGAACCCATGGGCCAAAGACAACTGAGCTACAGCTCACCCTCTTCCTACTAGAGTCACTTGGGACACCAGAGCGTGGGAGTTCAGACATAGCCTCAGTCCCTCACTCCCTCCAGAGATAAAAATCGTATTTTATCTTTCAAAGGCATCACTCTTAAAGTCAGAACCCCAAGAAGCAAAACTGAACACCTCAACAATTCATATTCTGCTGTAGGATGTTACTATCCTCTATTTGTACAAGAGTTCAGATGTCCATTGCCTTCGTGCAGGTTAGGAGTGAGTCAGAGAAGTGAAAGACAGGCCTAACTAAACCTTTTTTTCTCTTTCAGTCCACAGCATGCTTTTGAATCCTGAGGAGATGATAATTAATGAGCTCTTTAAACAGTTATTTGAGAGAGGCAATTCAGGTCATGTGTAGTAGACACAACTTTCATAAGTATATGGAAAACAGATTCTCTTTAGAAGGAGATAAAATTTTATTCTTAATTGCATGTCTTTCTTTTATATAACATGTTTTTAATTAAAATGCCTTAAAAATAAATATTCCATAAGGCTGACTATTCATGCCATTTAGATGCAAATGATTATTATAGTGTATCATAATTTTTTATTAGGGAAAAAATGTGCAAGGTTCTAGTCCTCAAAGCCCCCTATCTCATGCTAGTCCATTTACTCCACTGTGATCCTCTCATAAAAGCTCATGTTGCTGGAATCATTCCCATGAAAAGATAATGCTTTAAATGAGTGTAGCTTTTCTATTCTTAAAAAAAAATTGACACGATATGGGAAGCTGACTTAGGATTTTTGGAAAGCAGAACTGCAATAAATCAATAAGATAGTACATAGGAAATCAGAAGATTAAATAAACCGGGAAAATGTATGTTGGCAGTGGGGAGACTGCTTCAGAACACTATTTTAGAAGCATGCAGTAAATGTATGCAACCTACCAGGGAAGAGCTTTGAAAGGACCGAAAGGAAAACAAAATGTTGTCATGATCGAACATCAGAGCAGCGGAAGCTGCTAAATGACATCAAAGGCATCATTTAAAAGGTGGAAGTCTTATCTGGACAAGGAAGATAGAAAAGATCATAACATGTGGCAAGATGATCATCACACTGCAGTAAAGGAGGCCAAAGAAGTTTCAGAGGGGGACTTAGTATACAGGTGTGAAAGCTGCTATTAAATCTGTTTCAAATACACCAAAGCAGGAATTTGACCAAAATTCAACTGGATCAATATGTGATGAAGGTGTAGAAAAGGCACTCAGTGAAGACAGGACCCTGCAGCAGAGCTGAATGATGTTTTTCTATTAATACTGATTGCAGAAGAGGTCAGCCTGGAGACAGTCTTTGCAGGAGACATGAGCATGAGAAACTGGAATAAACCAACAGACTGAACATAACCTTTTCCCAGGACCATGCAGGAGCCTTAGGTATAATCTGTTGTGAAAGTATGGAATGGCAGTTACCCTGTTTGAGTAACTGCTTAAAACACTTAACGACAAAAAAATGGAAGGCTGCAAATGGGACACCAGTCTTCAATAAAGAAATTGAGGAATAATATGAAAACTATGGACGAAGAAGTCTGACATCCATACTGAAGGCATCAATAGAAAAGAGTGGGAGATGGAAGGAGCAACCTTCCCATTCATAAAGCAGCTCTTTCCATGGATCCGTGTTTTCAATACCAAAGACAACAAAACAAGGTCCTGATGCCAAAGGTATACCCTAGGGCAAAGACAAAGGGACAGCCAGGGTTAAATGCTCCTCTCTCTTTCAAAGATGTTGTACAGCTGGCCTGGGCCAGCTTTGCCACTGTCTCCCCATGCTGCTGGTAGGGAATGTCATGGGTGGGGTTTAGATGTAATTTGAAGAGGGCTCTGTGCCTCAGCTCGCCTCTCTGTTTCCCGTTTTACACCCACCACACCCAGGAGAAAGGAGTGTCTCACATCCAGTGAGAGAACACATTACAAAGGGCAGGTACAGTGCACAGTGGGGAGGAGCATGTAGGGGATAAAGCTTTTGGAGGACGACTCTGACAGAGCCTGCTTTATGTTCAGGTGTTTCATGACTGTATGTTGGAGAAAATAGGAGGTTATTTGTGGGTTATCACCTGGACTTAGGCTTATGACTGTGCCATTTAAGACATAAAGGATATGGTAAGAAGATTTAAATAATGAAATGAGTGACAGCACTGCAGATGACAAACCAGAATATTTACTCAAAATAGTCTGATCTTGTTATCTGAACAGATTTGCAGAGGTAACTGATTAATGAAATGGCACATGAAATTCAATGTCAATAATTATGAGGTAATGCATGCAAGAAAAAACCCATCCCAGTAAGTACAGACATAGTCAGCAAGGGATTAATTCCCTAGTACCACTTAGAAAGAGGCATATGACTTAATATGGATAGTTTTCTAGAGGCACCCGTTCAATGGTTGTCAAGAGTCAAAGGCAAATTGAATCAGACAAACTTTTAGGAAGGGAACTCACAACAAACCAGAGCATATGATTGGGCTCCAGTGCAAAATTGTGACGAATTTGCACTTGAGTGCTGTGGATGAGGCCTCAAGACTGGAAGTCCTGGTCTGCCAAACCTAAGAGAGACTAAAGCCAAACCAGGAGGAGGGTGTGTGGCTGCCTGAAGGGAATGTCTTGCAGTTTTGTTTTTACATTTACGTCTTTGGGCTCTTGTATTGAACTGTGCACATGTGGCTGATTGCTAAAATTGTTAAAACTTGTGGAGTGGATATGTCTGAGGCTTTATCCCAGGGGTAATACTGTATGGAGAGTCCTGTGGCCAGTTTAACTGTTTAACTAAGTTTTAAGGTGCTGCTGTAGGAGGGAATAGAGAGATATTCCCTCTTCTGAATTGGCAGCTCAGTTATATACTCAAACCACAGTGAAGCTGTTGAGACCCAAGAAAGTGGCTTTTTAGTAGAACTTTCTCTTGTCTGTTGTCTTGTGATCTCATGAAACTTTCTTTGATGTTTCTCTTGCCTTAAGGAGTGAGAGAAGGAGAACAAAGCCGCCTGTCCAGCCTATATTCACTTCCTCCTCCTGTCAGGGTCACAATCCTGAGCTGTGTGACCTATGTCAAGAAGGATGAGCTGGGATTCCAAATCCAAGCTAACAATGACATTCAAGTATTTCTCTCACAGACTTCCTGCAACGAAATTATATATTCATTTTATTCTGCTACCCACAACATACATATTTCTGTATCTGTCTTTATGTAACTACAATGGGCTTTGCAGCAAATGCTTCTTTGGTTGGTATTGCATAGAAGAGAAACAAATTACAGTAAGTATGTGCTGTACAACCAATATAACACCAGAGTTTTTTTATTTTGGCTAGATTATTTTCCTTTATCTTGAAGGTTGTGAGCATGCTTTATTTTGGTATTAGTATCAGTGGTAACCTCTTGTAAAACCATGATACTTTGAGAAATATTAGATTGCTAATAGACCAAATGGATTAGCTGGTTAGCTATGTGAGGGATAATGTAAAATTGTTACATTAAGGTAAAACTGTATGGTATCTGCTATATGCTGTTTTATCATTAGTGCTCTGTTGTCTGGTATAGAAATAGAACAATAAGTTGTGTTCTGCTAGACAAATGCTTTTTAAAAATGTAACACAAAAACTCTGTTACAAGTAAAGATATGGCCTATTTTTTTTCTACTAATAATTAAACAGGCAGTTTCATCAGTTAGTTTGTCCTTTGTCAGTACTGCAAAATTGTTACTCATATTATGTTGCAGCAGGTTCAAATTTTGCAAGTCAGGGACTTTTGTTGAGCTCTTCATCTTCAAGAAGTGTCCTTGAGCTGAGCTTCCGGCTAATCTCTGTTGAAACTCAGCTTTGATTACATTTTGAGAGATTAGGAACTGTTTGTAATGTCTTTGGGAATGGCAACACCAGGCTGTAGCAAGGGTGTAAGTATGCTGTTCTTGAGTGAGCTGCAGTCTCTCCTTGCTGAAATAGCTGGGTTTTCTGAGCTTTGAATGTGTTTAAAAGCAGAAAGGATGCAGGCCTTTGCTATCACACTGAAGTGAGCTGATCTCTGCTCACAGGAATAAGGCCTGCATAGCCTCTCTTAGCAGCCTTGCACAAACAGGATTCAGTGATGAGACACTTCCATCCATTAGATCTTTATCAATATCACCTTGCTGCTAAATTATAAGCAAGAATGTATTTATTCTTCATAAAAATGCTAATAAATTCCTCTTGTATTCATTTAAGCACCAGTCAGATAGTGCAGGTGTTTATATTCTACAGTGACACTTAACATACCAAGGTAATTGTTTTACTACAGTGTTTCTACACTGAGCAATCAGGTTTGCTCTGTACTTCTCACTTGCACAGCATTTTGCTACGCTGAACAAACAGGATGTCACTGAAAAGCCTGGGAACCTCTAATGTGTTTAAAAGAACTTTAGATGGAGGATCTTGAACTCATGTTTATATCTTTTGGTATCTGCTTGTTCTCGTTCTTTGCCTTAGAGCACTAACATTCATACTTTATTTACAGATCTCAACAGGCTCTGCCTTGTCAAATATTTTGAATTCCATAATGAGGTGTGTAATGTCTCTTATATAAGCTCTCATTTGTGCTCTCCTGGGATGCCTTGCTTTTGTGCTTAAATGGATATGCCCGTGTTCACTTTACTCATTTTACTTTTTACTGAGAAATTAAGGAAATAAAATTTGGCTTCTGTTCTCCCACTGTGTCCTTACTCCCTGCCTTGAAAAAACAAACAAACAAATGAAACTCAAGTAATCACCCTGCTTCAGATCATCAGTTTGGTTTAAAACTAATGTCTGTTCCAAGAAGCAAGTGGGCTGAGTTGAAGGTGGATGAATGTCTTCATCAGGAAGTGGGTGCACTCTTTTTTTTTGGATGAGAACTTCATTAATACTGTGATGGATGGGATATACAATCTTCTTTTTATGGACTGGTTCTCCAATTCCTGTTTTATGAGTTTCCTCCCAGGCAAAGCCGCTCGGTTTGGTTCATTAGAGTTCTGTCAGGAGAACAATTGGGAGGATATTAATCTGAAGCTCAAATAGCATGTCAATTATCAGACAGAGGTTTTGTACTGCAGAATTGAGAATGTACTTTGCAGAAGAAATGCAAACGAACCTTTTATCAATGAGAGAGCCTTATAGCAGTAGATACAGACATTTCAGTTCTTTTTCTAAATATGGCCTTAAAATAGCTTACACCAGATGCCTTCTATGAATGACACTTTGTTATTCTCATGCTTTAGATAAAAATACTAGAGCAGAACTTCACTTTCATAGCAAATATGTGGATATTTTGATGACACGCTTTGGAGACTAAAAAAAAAACCTGTTCTACTTTACGGTAGAGAGAGGCAAACAAAGAGAAAGGTCATTCCTTTGGAAGCTGATGATATTAAATGCGTTTTTTAGGAGCCCCACCCTGAGTCTGGAACATTGGTAGCAATATACTGTGGGAAAGTCCTTTCTTATTGGCAGGCAAAAAATTGTAACTTTTTCATGTAGTCATTGGTAGAATCCCTATGAAGTCATTTCCTTAAAACACAATGTGATAAAACAGTGCACTTGGGAAGCTGTGATAGGGACTGAAATCCAGGGATTGCAGACACACATGTTGGAACTGTATCACCTGGTGCATTGGCTCTCACTGCTGGGAGGAAACGACTGAGCCTTGGCAGGTCTTCTGGCAATATGTGTTTTGTTTAGGTGAAGTGCTTCCATTTCTAGGTTCAGTTTCTAAATTATTTAAATTAAAATAAATACTTCAGTGTTTCAGTCCATTAAGAGAAGTCAGCTTTGATGCAGTTGCATTAAGGTCTGAACTAACAGTGCCAGAAACCTTTTACAGCCACTTATGCTGGGTAGTGTAGGCATAAATTCTAGTAAATAGAAATCACAATGTGTCACATTCATTTGTACATGCACGTAGCTATGTTAGCTTCAAGGCAAGATACAACTGAGGCACTAAATTATTAGCTAGAAAAATCCCATGAGGTTTCAAGTCACAGTCCCACTGGCCATGTGTGTATGCTTTATCAGATTGCTCCCGGGGTCAGACCCAGGAAGGCATCCCAAGCTGGAGTTCACATGCACATTTTAAGCCTTTACCATACTTTCCACGTGCCCCAGATGTATAGACACAAAGCAACATTCCGAATGTCCTTGGGATCTTCTATCCTACAGTACTTTTGGCACTATCAGCAAGAGGGGTGCTTTCTGTGTGACTTACCATCTAGTTCTGCCTATCTGGCCCTGCTTGCCTCTGTTCATGATTGCCAGTAGCAAAAACAGGTAAAGAGCTGTTTTTCTCATTTGCCAGGAGCTCTGAATTCCCACCTGGTCCCACTACTTCCCTGGAGCTTGCCTAAGTTTGCGGCAAGCAAAGCTCTGCTGGCTGAGCCCCTAGCAGATTCCCTGAAGCCAAGACAGGGAGCAACCCATGTTTTCCCTCTTGCTGTGCTTGTCTCAGGCTCAATTTCAGTCTCTCTCTGGACCTTAATTGCATCAGAATTCTCCTGCACCTACACTTGGCAGCATAGATCCCTTAGGAGATGGAAGGTGAGACCCTTCCCCTGTGCATGCTGCAACTGGATCTTTACAGCTTCTTCATGGAACTGAGCAATGAGAAAGAATGTGTGCTGCCAAGTGCTAAACGCTTTAGGCAGGACTCAGCCTAGGACACTGAAAGTAGTCATCTAATATATGTGTAGATGAGATTTCTCCCATTATTGATGGTGGAGATCCAGTCCAGAAATCTCAGGGGAGGCACATTCAGCAGATATGGTGAGGTCCAGAGACTGAGGCTGTCCACAGTGAAGAAAACAGCAAGCAGTTCCAGTAGCAAAAGACAATGCACCAGGTGACATGGCCCCAAAATATGTGTCAGCTTTGTTTCTGACAAGAACCAGAAGCCATTTCTGCACTCTGAATAAATTTATGCCCATAACACACACACACACACACACACAAACACAAACCATAAACCAAAGACAGTTCACAGCAACTAACCTATCAGCATCCCCTTGACTTCTCTCTTCTCTGGCTTTAGGAATACCCAGGGTATGGGGCTGCAGCTCTTTGCCTTCCCAGCCTCCTTAGAAATCTCCTGTCACCTCTTTGTTCACAGGTAAGTGAGCAATAGGTCTTTTCCACCCTCATCCTTGGTGCTTGGCTGAGGGAGTCTGACACCTCTGGCCTCAGGTCCTTGCGCCACCACAGAACTGTGAGAAGACATTCATGCTGCCTCTGAGAGCTCAAAGTGTTGAAGAGGTGGCTTCTCAGACCTGAGAAGACACAGGCTCTGGCAGTGATCAGCACTGGGCACAAAACCTCCTGGTGAGGCTCCAACACGAGGCAGGAACTTCTGCTTTCCTTATATTGTGGCTTTTTGAAGGCCACACAGTCACTGTCAGCCATGGCCTTTGATGCAGTCAGTGAGCACACACCATCACCTTCAATGCCTGGAGTAAGACCCTGTTAGCACAGCACAAGCACTGATATCAACATGCCTACTTAATGAACTTCAAAAAACTATGTTTTCTGAGAAGCTAACTATATATACTCTTGTCAGTATGTGTTGTGGAGAAGAATGTGACACCAGATTTATATCCTGGAAACGTTAATATGGTACTTCTTTGAATTAAATGTAGCTATTGACTAGATATCTCCATTAGAAAAAACACCTAAAATTACAAAAATTAACAACAATGTATTTCACATTCCTTGTAGATTCTATTTATGCATTTGTTAACAAAACAGTTGCTATAGTTGCACTGAATTATCTATTTATAAAATTTACTAATTCAGAAGATAAGCATATTCAGTGAACTGTCAAGTAGCACATGACTGTGTCAGTGTAACCAACATGATCATGTTTTTCATAATTGTTTGATGATTCCATTGTTTGATCCTCTGACAGAAGCACCTGTATTTGTTATTACTCATGTTAATACTCATTATCACAATAGACATTCAGATCCATAGGTCCATATCTTGTATACAGCACATAGTGAACCTACCAGATTTCTTTGGGTAAAACCCCACTTTATTAGCCATACAACAACGCAGTGTACCCCTCCCTACCCATTACTATCTCAGAGAACAACTGATTGCTTTCTCAGTTCAGAGGCTGTTCAAATGCAAGAGAGACATTTAAGTGTTCAGAAATGTTCAGCTATTGCCTCCTGGATCCGAAGAGTGTTGTGTTTTAATGGTATGAGCTACTATCAAAGAGAAATGCAGAGAAATGCTTTTATTTGGGCTTTCACTAACAGAAATAATAGAAGGTCAGAAAATGAAACAGTCTAGGTAAAATTGAGACTATAAGCAAAATACAACTGAAGGTGGCACTGTAGGAACAGACATTCCCCTTTTAAGAAAATAAAGATGGTAAGTGCCTGCTTATTTTTCCTCTCTGAAACAAGAAAAAGAAAAAAAAGAAAAAGAACAAGAAAAGATCATCATCCGTGAACCTTATTTTCCCATGCCTTTTCTCACCTTTTGGAAGTGAATATATATTCACTCTCCTTCCTCGGAGTGGGAGGGCTTTGAGGAGAGATCCAGGGCATTCCTTATCCTTTCCAGCAGAGCGAACAAATATCTGTACCCCCACACTGGGCAAACTGCCCACACTGCAGGCGGGGCAGTCAGCTGGATGTGGGAAAATCCAACCAATTTGCTGCCAGGCTGAGTCACCATCAACTACAGCACTTTTCTTTCCCAGATAGGTCAGGCCTATGGCAGGATATTTACTTTCAGAGATCTACCCCTAACACTCACTAGAAGGGCACAAAGAAAGGCATGTCTAATCCAACTAGTCTTTACACAAAATGCTGAGGGTTATGACTCAGCTCTGCAACTCTTAATTCCAGTAAAGCCTCCAAACTATCCTTGCCTAAATTAATCCTTCATCCTTTTCTTTGCCCCTTTGTTCTCACTCTCCTGTAGGCGGTGACCATGCTGGTCTGCAGGCAGGAGGGATTTCCAAGAGCACCCCTTCATCCTGTGAGAAATCATGGTTGTGTTGCAGAAAGGTTTATGGTTTCAGAAACTATGGCCTAGAGCTCCAGAAGTGTCCAGCACCTATTCTGAGGACACACAGTATGTTCAAAATCCTGAAAGTCTGGACAAGCTGTATACCATTTAACCACAGACCAAATGCTTAATTTTGAAAATATTACAGGCCAGATGTACACATCTCAGAAGAAAACTTGTGGATTACAGCCAGCAGCTACATCTATCATAGTGCTGTTTCACAGTACTCAAAAGCTTTTAAAGATAGAGATCTGCTTTCTCACTCAGCCACAAGAACCAGACTCATATTAGAAGCAGCAGTGGGACCTGGTCTGGAACCCGGCTTCAGCAGTGAGAATACAGAGGTGGGTTTTACATTTTATTTGGATTTGGTGCAGTTATTGTTTGATTTTACTTTGTTCTGCACTTGTTTTAGCAACTTTGCTGCTACCAATCAGCAAATTAATGTGGGGCTTATTGTCTTGTTTTGTTTTCAAGAGAAGGATAAATCATTTGCCACTGTGGGCAGTAGACATGGAGCCTTTGAAAATCAGGAGAGGGACCTTTTCACCAGGAGCAGGGTGCAGGGCAGTGCCCCAGTGTACAGCACATCGAAACAAGACAGACCTTGAAGCAACAGCAGTCCCAATACCGGTGAGCTTGTGGACAACCAAAAACCATAGCACGCATGCATATACCACAATGGAAGTTCAAGAAAACAATAGCATACAAAATAAGAACAGCACACATTTTTCGTTATCAAGATACTACTGAAGAGAGATGAGTTTTTAGCTGTGTATGCTGGAAACAAAAAAATACCCCTACCGTGTGGAGGATGTATTGTTTTTCTGTGGGCTGTTTTTGTGTGCAGGCCATGATGCCGCAGCCTGTCTCTCTGAATCTGGGGACAGCCAGTGGCATCCCCAGCAAAGGGCATGGAGAGGTTTCATAAACCTAAGGGCTGTGAAAGGCATTTAAGAGCTAGTAAAAACAAGTGTCATGGGGAACTTGTTTTTTCTTGTAGAAAGTTACTACGTCTTGTAGCTTATAACCTGTTGTAACAGGTTTGCACAAGGTCTGCACTTGCCTCTTGTGATGTTGCTACAAGATTTGCACCACGGAAGTTAAGCTCTGTTGCATTTTGCCAGAACTAAATTTCACTCTTAAGGAAAAATGCCAAGGAAAGGTTTTGGTGGGGTAAATAAAGCTGTGGGAACAGCCCATCATCCCAAAAGGAAGAGCCATTCCTACCTTCTAGCTTCTAACCTCTGCTGAGCAGGGTGTTGCATTCAGAGACATCTGGGGTGTCTTTGGGCAGGAGTTTTGTTCCAGAACCCTGAGTACATGAGCATATCATACCTCTAAAGCCTGGGGGGTCAACAACTTGGATAGATAGTGGGGAATTGTCCTCAGAGGGCAGCTTGTAAGGCACCCATGAAGATTCGAAAGGTGTATCTGATTTAACAAACTTATACCTCCAACTGAGGGGTCTGTCATAAGAGGGGTGTTATTCTATGTGTTTCCTTCATATTGTCATTTCTTCAAGGTCCTTCCATTACTTTGGTAGACAACTGGGAGCTTTTTCCTTCCACGATCCAGGGTGCATTGGTGTGTGCTCCAGGGAGCTCCTCTTGCCCAAGGAAACACACAGCTGAGGTTCTGCAGCCTGATGCAGATCTTAGGGGGCCTCAGCTTCATTTCTGTTTCTGACATCACATTGCCCTAAGGCTGAGCATGCCTAGTCAAACAGGAAAGACAAACAAAATAAACACATGTTGTATTTTTCTAGAGATGCCAAGCAAGACTGTGTAGGTGGAGATCTGGTATCAGCCTGGATATTGTCCCCTGGGAGACCTTGTCTCTTTCAGTAGTTCTCAGTTATGGCTCTGATGATCACATGTGGATAGCAAAATCTTTCTCAAGGAGCCATATGAAAGCATGCTTATTGTACAAGTGAATTTTAACTGCCCAGGTTACAGATTCTGTAAAAGTGCTTTAAATGCATGGGAAATGTGAGGTTCACTGTGAGGAGGTACTCACTGTGGCTCATAACCTGTCTTGCTTTGTGTAAGAAATGGGAGATTTGCACGCAACACTAACAGTATATGGGTTATGAGAAAATAGCAATCATTTCTATGTCCCTTTCTCGCTCTCTCTGACACCTTCCTGTTTAACAAGTCCCTTTATCTTCAGTAGGAGGCAATTCATATGTCAGTGGTAGGATAATGGCTGGCTGTAAGGTAGCAGATAACATAATCTGCCTCTTGAAGTTCTACAGAAACTGTCCTTTCTATTTATTTTACTTGACCTGGAAAGAGCAAAGTGCTGTTAAGCCAGCAGGTTTGATTGATTGCAGATATATATCTATACCCAGGAGTCTTGCCTATCAGTAAGTTACTTTCAAGTAAGGATGGGTTTGATTTGCAAGCTTTGTCCTTAATCTAAACCAGTGTGTCATGGAAAGTTACACGTCAAGTCATAAACTGCTAACAGTTATAAATAAAGGTAATCACTATAAAACTAAACAAGTTACTTGTTCAGATGATTTGTTAAAATAAATTAAAATACAATAAGGTGCTAAGGCTTCTTTTTAAATGGTTTTGAACATCTTCTATCACTCTCTGTCAGTTGGCAACTTCATTCAATAGCAATTGATTTTAAGAAGGAGAAAAATACAAATTATTCTTTTGGAAGTTGTGCTCCCACACATTACAAGCAACATCTGTCTTTAAGAGCTATAACGTGTCTGAGGCTATGACACCTCTGCTCTCTCACTTCAGTATTTACTACTAACCTGGGGAGCTTGGTGATTTATAGAAAGTTTTGAAGCATGACAATTATGAGACAGCTCATAGTAGTCTTTAAGTAGTGTGTGTTTGTTATGATCATGGACTGAGCAGTGATGTATTTTGTGCTTTCATTTTGAGCCATCTAGTGGTAATATAAATTAGATTTCTGTGCTGAAGAGTTTTGAACCTTTCTGGGCAACTATGTACAGTAAAGCTCAGCAAAGTGAATTGAAACCTCAGTGTTTTGTCTCTCTTGCTAAAGAATTTTTGTTTTATTAGAAATACGGTAAAACTTTCAGTGCTGTCTAATAACAAGGAGTTAAATCATCCCCTTAGACTGATCCTGTCAATGAGCTGCTTCAGGACTCTGCTGAGGTTGTTTCAAGCCACTTTTACCTCCAGGAGCCTTTATGGAGACTGTCCAGCTATTCAAATGGTGCTTGGCAGATGTGGCATGAGGGTGCAGTTAGTGTCTCCTTCACCTCAGCCCACTGCCCTGCTTGCACTGGAGACAAAAGTCTGTGTGGAGGGTCAGGCAACCTTGGGCCATAACATTTTGTGGCCCTTAGGCAGAGATGGTTTGAGAACATGCCTCAAAATATTCTTAGGCTGGGGTCAGGCTTGTGAATGGAAACCCCTGGCTCTGATCCTGAGCTTTGCCTTGCGTCCTGGGCACTTGCAGCTAGCTTTCATTTTCCAGAGCACTTTTATCCAGTGTATCCTAATATTACAATCTGAAATTAAAAATAGTGTTTTCCAAAACTGAGCAATTTATCCAAATATTAACCATGTAACTGAACTAGAATTAGTAGAGAACATTATATATTCATATATCCATGACAGCTGCATTTTCTAGGCCTGTTGTCTGAATGATAATCAATCACATGTCCTTCAGCACACAAAGTACCAAAGTTAATTACAGACCTGCTCAGTGGTCTATGAGATACACTCAGCACCTCAGATACACTGTAGCTAATTTTAGGATTTCCTAAATGGGAACTGTAGATCAAAGTATTTTTCATTTTGTCTGTGTGCTCATATAATGGTCTCAAGAGCATCCAGATCACTAAATCCTTATTGCTAATCTTGCAGGTTAGAAACCACAGTCACCTTTCTTTTCTGTGCTCAGTTCTCGAAGCCTTTCTAATCTTTGGCTGTTCCCTGATGCCATGTTGTACACGTTTTCCTTTATGTTCATATAGCAGTTCCTTAAATATAATTTCCAGATGCTCACAATATGCAACATTCAAAAAAACCCTTGAATATTACATCCTATATTCTCAATCGTATTACCAAAATATGCTTTCAGAGGAATCTTAAAAAATAAATAGTTCATCCTCTCTTTTTAACATACAGTCTAGAAAAGCAAAGCTCTTCTTTAGAGAGCGGAAAAAAACTTGAAAATTTTGTCTTTAGTGTTTCCTGAAGGTTAACATGTTCAAATAATCCCTCAAGTACTAGCAAACAAAATATGCCTTTGCCTTCAGCTAGCATTTAGAATTTGGAATTTCTGTGTGATTCCTCAAGTTTCTAGGATGTCATGTTTCTTTTAATTTTCCCCAAAATTGGGTACCGGAAGCAACAGGCCTATTAAGCAGAAAGATAGTTACAAGCAGAGTATGGAGACAGGTGCTTGTTAACTCTTGTTCATTCTGAAAAACTTGTAGAAAGGGTTATAAGAATTCCTCGTAAAGTAGGAGAGGAAGGAAATGTCAGCTGGGACAGGGAAACCACAGGAATGGCCCAGATGGGAAGAGATTCAGCCAGATGTTTCTTATCATGTTGAATGCAATAAAGCCAGACACCAAGCTCAGGATGAGCCTGGACAAGGAGAGGGATTTTCTCTCTTTTGGTGAAGGGCTGTGTCCAGAATAAAATGTGTCATTTCCAGATTACTGCTTGTGTGGTCTAAAAAAAAGCTCCGCACTTACTGTTTTGCCTGTTTTCAAGGTCAGAGAGAGACAGCTGGGCTCCAGCTGCCCACACCACTAGCAGGGAGTGATGGAGGCAGTGCTGGAGACCATCACTGGCAGTGTCACCCACTCTGTCATGGTGTGCATTCCCCGGACACTGCTCTGCAAACTGGGGAGAGAGAAGCCAGGCAGCTTCTGTGGGCCCCAGATGAGCAATTGCTGTGCCTGGGGGCTGTGTGTCTACAGTGTATTCCTCTGGGCAAGAGTGTTTCCCCAGACTTCCACCACTCCCAGGAGCTTTCTGGCTTTGTAGGGAGGATGGGGGAGGCGGGAAGAGGTGAGCATGAGAAGTAACACCCTGGCTGCTCCCCCGAAGGGCTGGTGGAGACCATCCCCTGACCAGTCCATGTGGAAATGCTGACTTATGGGGGTTTAGGAGAGGGATGGGGGTGCTGGGTACACTGGAGGGAGGATGTTGGGGGTTCTTAGAGGGGGGGGAGGAGAGGGGAGGAAAGAGATATTTCATTTTAAACAGTTTGTTGGCTCCCCGTTCTGTTATAAACCCTGGTTTGTTTGGTTTTTTCCCTTTAATAACCTTCCATCGCTCTTCCCCGCCATCGTGCCCTTCGGAGCTGACCAGGGGACAGGCGAGGGGGTCGCCCCGGTTGTCCCCCTGCAGTTCTCTTGACAAGAACTCACTGGAACGTGGACCAGCTGCGATTGCCGGTGCGTGGCAGGTTTAGTTCCAGCGCGTCCCCGGCTCGGCCATGCGGGCAGCGGCGGGGGTGCGGGTTTCCCCTTGTGGCGCCTGTGGGTGGGGAGGACGCCGGCCGGAGGCTGCTGGCTGTGGGCACTGGTCACGACCCCAGCAGTGTCCGCTGGATTTCCCCGGGTCCTCGCGGTGGCTGCTCTTGCACGCACGCCTTCCCCCGGCGCCGGCTGGCCGCTGCCTGGGGCGCGGTCCCGGCACCAGGGAGAGGAAGTCGCTGCGCCGTTCCCTGCCTCTCCCTCGGGCGGTTGCTCGATCCCTGGGTGTTGATGGTGGGCTCTGGCAGCGGCGGGCGCGGACACCCGGCGGTTGTTCTTTGCTGGCGGTGCCCCAGTGCCCATGGCTGTGGGGCAGTAACGTCAGAAGTGCCCCAGTGGCTGCGCCGACCCCCCGCACTGCCAGAGCCCAGGGAGCCCGGCAAGAAGTCCTGTGATTCCAGCGGCCCTGGGAGTGGCCCCCGCATGGCGGTGCAGACGCGGTGGCTGCTCCGGGCAGCTCCGGTGGTCCCAGTTGGCCTCAGAGACCCCTTTTGAGGGTTC
>VXBA01005810.1:0-92398 GCA_013399895.1 Serilophus lunatus | reverse complement strand
GCACGGCCTCTCTTCTCCTGACTTCCAGGCCCCGTGGCTTGACTCCACCCACCCCCATCAGCACCGGAGCCAAGCCAGCACAACTGCAGGTGGAAAGTTTCCCTGAATAGCATCCCTGGGTTGGGGGGAGGACCTTTCACTGTGTTGTGTTTTTCAGAGACTTCAAGGGCTGGGAGTTGATTACCACCAGAGAGAGAGAGAAGAGGAAGCGGCTCTCCGTTCCCACTGCTTCTCCTTGGCCAGCCTGCCTGGCCTTTGAAAAGCAGTTCCCTTATTCCCTTTTTCCCCTTTTCTTTTTTTTGCGTGGTTCTTTGTTGGGTGCATTTCTGTGTTAAGTCTGGAGTTCCCTTAAACTGTTGTTTTTTCTTTGGTTGAGCTCCAGATGAATAAACTGTTTCCCTGTTGTTCAAATTCTGTTCAGTCTCCTCGTCACTGTTGAGCTTGCCCCTTAGTTAACACAGTGGTGCTAAACCACCACATGACTAAAACAGCAAACCCCAAATCCTGAGGAGTTAGGTCCAGAGAGGGATTCAGGAGTGTTGTTCGGACAAAAATCACAAGAATACGCAGGCTATCTAAATGACTGAGAACAAGGCTCCATCGATTGCCTGTGCTTGTAAGACAAGGAGATAGTTCTTAAAAACCTGACTTTATCTTTTGCCAGGGTTGTTTTGCTCAGAGATCAGAATTTCACAATATGCTTCAGGAGCAGGCAGTGGAATGGGAACACACTGCTTCCCTGGAAGGGAGGTTTTGGAGTGACAGCAATCACAGGTCTCGAGGAAGAGCGATGTCAGTGGTTCCATCTAGCACAACTTTGGGGCATGCTCTGTCTTTTTCTGACTAGAGAAAATGGGAGCACTGGTGTAGAGATGTGTGCAGTGAACTTGGGCAGGCAGTTATCGTTGCAGGAGAAGATAGCTTTGTGGGGGGAAGACAGTCTGTCACCTCACCTCTTTACACATCATGGATGTGTTCGTGCAGAGGACCCTGTGCAAGGACATTTTTAGGGACCTCCTCATTTCTTCTAGGGCATTGCCCCAGAGAAGTACTGGTAGAGGTTTTAGGTAAGCCCTGCCCAATGGAGGTGTACCAACACCACTGAAACTTTACACCCCTTCTCCAGTCACCCCCTCCTTGCTGTTCTGGTGTCCCTAGCTGCTCTGCACTGAAGGCAGAAGTGTAGGCTGGTGCACAGGCTGACGTGGATGCTGGATGAGCCCTGGGGTGACAGCAGGGCAAGGAGATCTCTGTGGGACCCATACTGCTACTGCTACCAGGTACTGGAAAACTTTCCAGGCCATAGTGAGAGCTAAATCCACATTTTGTATGGCACTTCACTTCAGGCAAATCTTCAGCTCATATTAGGCAGCTAAGAGGCACCCAAATTAACAAGCAATGCTAGAAAGGAGCAATAGCTGAAATATTAGAGTAGAACGTGCCTGCTCAAGAAAACAGTATGCTGGCAGAAACAGTGTAGCAGAGGCTGAACTGTTAGAGATAAAGCATTGAATTTCCATATCTACTGGTCCACACAAATCTGGATGTACTTTAGCTGTGTTACTCCACCACAAAGCCTGTCTTGTGGCAGAGCTGTTACTGCTGTGCCAGCCCCCATATTCATATGCAGGGCACAAAGGTCATTTCCAACTTGGTGGGCTCACTGTCATGCAGCATGCAGGTATGCTCAAACGTTTTAGATGCAGGACAACTGCTGGACTGTAGGCACCAAGTAACTTCTATTTGGTCATGGAGAGAGCTGTGCAAACCCCTCAAATGTGTCTAGACAAGAAATACAGTTCATATTCCCTTCAGAGACTTTCACAGACTCCTAGGTTGGTATGTATTTATCAATCCAAAAATAACCTCAGATGACAATGCATCACTGGAAGCTCATGTTCAATCAGTTATACACAATGTCCCCTGCAGAGCAATTATTTTCCTGAGAATATTAATGCATAATACAAGCCACCTTTCTTATTTCTAGGTGTATAATTTTGCTTCAGGCATTTTCAGAATGTGTGTTGCCTGGCACCACCTGCTTTATAAATTGATCCATCTCTCTCACTCTGCATTACTGACATATCCCCATTCTTTATTACTCATCCATTTCTCTCGGCTGCAGGATAAACTTTATATTTTCTTCCCAGTCACTAATAAAAGTGTATGGCAGCTTCTTGACAAAAGGGAAGGACCTGTCATGCCAGTCTGTCCCTGTTTATTAACCACAGCAGCCAAAACCCCACACTACTGTAGAAAGGCTTCCTGGCCTTCACCAGCAACACCCACTGTAGCCCTTTTCTTCTCACACACTTTATTTTCCCTGCAAAGCATTTATAGTGATGCTTCAATTCCCAGTCATATTCCCAGCAAAGTGATTAATTTAAACAAAGGGAAGGCAATTGTTTAAAGAGGGATTGATTGCATAAAGAGAGTCCACACTTCTCTGAACTGCATCTGAAGAACAAAGAGAAAAACAAAATATTGTGCAGCTAGTTAAGAAAGAGCTTTCGGAATTTATTTGGTTGGGAAAAGTTTTAATGTTGCTAGTCATGGTTAGACAATAGGGGCATGACCTGAACATCCTAGAAAAATACCAGCTGCTCTGAAAGAAAAAAATTATAAACATATGGTGAAACCACTAACACTGAGGCATTTAATTTGACAAATTTCCCATAAGTTAATTCTGGTGGTAATGTAGTATCTTCCAGGAACATTTATTTATTTGCACACTGTTTTTCTAAGTGAGTTACATCTAGGCTTTTGCATTAAGTTTCATCATCTTTGGGGAATGTAATTTAATTTAATGTTGCTCAGAGTGGTCTCCAAATGTACTGCTCCAAATGTATGTTGAACAGCAGTTGTGTTTCTTCAACCCAGCCCTCCCTCTGCTACCCTCTGTCTCACTTTCCAGCCTACACAAAAATCTTACGTACTTTCTGAATTAACTTCTTCCTCCTCCCTTAAACACTTCTTTTTTTTTCACTCTTTCTTTCTACACTATATGCTTGTTTTCTTTAAATCAGCCTTTTACTTCATTCCAGGCAGATATCTTGAGTTGGCTTTGACACTGTCTATCTTTCTCTCAACTCTGCTTGATGGGCCACGAGCTGCTCTACCCAAACCTGCACCAGCTGTTGCTCTCTTGAAATATTTAATCATGTCCAAATCATTATGTGACCTGATCATTTCAATTTTAGTTTCTGGCTCTCCTAAATCCTTGCTGTCTAAGCTCTGACACTTCTGAGATGCTGCATTCAGGCTCTTCTTCATCCCTGAATGGTATCACTTTGGGATTGTCAGTGATGGTTGATGCATTATTTTGCTTATTATGTAATATTAGGTAACTTTTTGTGGCCTTCATATTTTCTACCATAGGTTAGTGGCTGGTCTGTTGTCACAGACAAGGTCTCTTGCTCCACAGCACTGTGATGCAACATGTGCAACATTAGCCACCAAGGATTTATTTTACTGGGAGTTAAAATCTGGATTTATGCTGCACTGTTAGAGGTGATACTGTTCCTTTCTAGTTTGGAGGACTTTATATTCCTTTGTATTGCTGCATTTCTTGTGATCTGCCCTAGCTCTTAAGTTCCTCTAAGCCGACCTGCTTCATCAACACAGGCAATTCCCTTCTTCTGGGAACAAAACCTGCCTCACAATCCTCTGTGCAACTTTCCCTGCCTGTACCTTCCACATGGTCATCTGCATGAGAAAATGCTTTATAAACAGGATACATAGTTCTCTGTGTATCTGCCCGGCATAGTGGTGCATTTTTCTTCCTCTGTATAGGAACATTTTGGATACCTTTTTATTTTCTCAAGTCAGTCGTTGAGATACTGAGTCCATCTATAACTAGGATTTAGTTTGGCTTATCTCCTTTCAAAATTTTATAGGTATTCTATACTCCTTTACTACCAAACACATTATTAAGTTACAGAAAAATGAGACAGAAATTGGAGGTCTATGGGTAAGAAAAATGGCATGCATCCATAATTGTATGTAATATATATATATAAAGATACCAGTATTAAAGAAAGAGCAAAAGGATGAGAGCGGAAGTTTCTTTAATTTAGTATTATATTACATAGCCCAAAACTGAAACCAGAGAGAAAACTCAAGAAATGTATGAGATAAATGGGAAAATGGAGAGAAGATGAAAAGATGTGACAAGCAGAGGTTTGGACAAAGCTGGATGGTGACTTTTAGTCTCTTTTGGGCTGCACAACCTGTGCAGATCTACATGTGATGGACAACAGAGATGGCAGCCAGCCACTGAAGCTAACACTGGGCTGTTACAGGCCCCTGGGATTTCCGAATGAAAACAAGAAGTTTAGTAAGTGTCTACCATAAGCCTCCCTTAATCTCAAACTATTTCTTTCAGCATATGGAGTGCATTAAAAGAGTATAAAACCATTCTCAGTGGAGGTTTACTGTATGTTATACAAAAATTGAATTGTTGTAATAGCAACTGTGTTGATTACCACCTCTAAAGATGTGGCATAAATCTGAGTTTTAGTGCCCCATATAGTAAACACTTAGTGGGTAACGTTGCACAGTCTGCACAAACAATGCTATGGAGCAGAGTTTCTCTGCTACAACAAGCATGTTGCCATCAATCTACATCAGAAAATAGGAAGGCCACACCAAATTACCAAAAATACGTGTTAAACAAAGCAGACCATTATTAGACATATAAATCTAAGTTGTTGTGAGATGTTGTCTTACCTACAGCAGCATCATAAAATGATTCTAATAGCCTATACAGCCATTTGGCTTGATTTAAAAATACGCATTCCTTTGACATATATGGGAGTGGTATACTGTTACTGTAATTACCTCAGTCTGGCAATTGCTGTAAATAATTCTCCTTTTCAAGGATTTGAAGATGCTCTCTGTAGTTGCTCTTCTTTGTTTTTACTATAGCATTTTCCTAGTTGCCCAAGGCAATTATTTAGAATTTAAATGTGTCCAATGGAATCTGCTATATAAATTTATTTAGTTGTATATAAATTATTAACTGTGTCTAGAAAGAGGAGAAATTTGAGAAAAAAAGACCTAACATTTGATTGTGGTCATATCTTATGAAGTATCTGAGCAGGTATTTTTCTGTTTTTCCAAATTTTGTGTTGTTTTCCCACATGAAAATAATACAAGGTATCCTGATTCTTCTTGTATTTAGTCACGTTTTTAACTTGTGATTTCTGCTAGAAATGTACATAAAATCAATCAGGCTTCTTTGAACTGACAAGTAAAGATAAATAGAGAAAAAGATTTTTCTTAAAAGTCTAATGAATGAAAAGAGAAAATACTACTGAATGGTACAAAAAATGTTGACACACATAACAATCTTTTTAATTCAGCAACAACTGAACATTCAATTAGTAGAAGAATGAGGTAAAATAAATAAAAAAGGTCACAGGGAAGAAATGCTTTAATATGGTGAAGAATCTTGCCATTCCACATCTGCAATATTAGAAACACTTCATTGTGTATATGTGTGGTGATTCTGCAGACTATGAAAACAGTGACTCCTCTGTAATTTATAATCCATAGACTTTAAAAATTAAGTCTTTCTCACTTCCCAGGTGAGAAGTAATGGTCAGTTCAGTATTTCAATATCTGAATTTTTAAAAAAAGAGTAGAGGGACATTATGAAGATTA
The DNA here is from genome assembly GCA_013399895.1 of Serilophus lunatus. Classification (NCBI taxonomy): domain Eukaryota; kingdom Metazoa; phylum Chordata; class Aves; order Passeriformes; family Eurylaimidae; genus Serilophus; species Serilophus lunatus. The sequence goes on along the minus strand of VXBA01005810.1, from coordinate 86,734 downwards.
CCTCATGAGAAGGTGATGAATGAATGAATGAATGAATGAATGAATGAATGAATGAATGAATGAACAAATGAACACAGGAATCTTCCACGTATAGATCTGAGTCATGGGTAGGAGGATCCAATCTACAAAGATAAAAATGAACATCACTATTCTTTGCAATTAATACAATGATTTGAACCAATGTTAGAAATAATAGAAGACAATATAAGAAATAATCTATTTACTATTCTGAGGGTGACTTCATTCTGGACCTGTACAGTACACACTAACATAGTATGTTGTCACATTCTAATACCTGTAAGAAGCTTTTGAGGATGTTCAGTCTGTACTAGCTTCTGGGAGATGGATGGAACTGAGAAAAATTAGCCACTGAAATTTTTTCTCTTTTTTAAAACTTACTATACATTAAAAAAACCCCAACAATAATAAAATCCCTGCTAAGCATAAGGAACGATGAATAGGAAGTTGTCTCCAATGTCATACAAAAGCTATACCTGAACTCATCAACAGCATGTGCCCACATGGTACCTAGACACGGAGGGCAGCTGCCACGAAATGGCCCACCTCTGCTGAATTCCCTCAGGTGCTGGGATGAGATCTCACATCTGACCTCTCTGATGGGAAGGAACACAGACTGTGTTCCCGAAATGTCTCTAGGGATGGTTTGAGAGCAGGAGGTGGCCAGGCTGACCTTGAGCTAGAGGCAACTCTAACAACTCCAGTGCCTAGGAATGCTCCTTTGAATTGTTTAATTTATTAGTATTGAGATGAGATAATCCTAAAATAATAGCTGAGTATGTGTGTGCATGAGAACTGTAACAAAGTCTAAGCCTTACATTTGTATTGTCTTTCTAAGTATGTATGTTTAAATCCTGCAGTCATTCCCTTGAACCAGTCATGAAGAACCTGGTCCTGCAAATGGGGAGTGTGAATGTCTTGAGAGCAATTAAGTGAGCAGGCATTTGTGGTGAATGAATAAGCAAATGTTAGCAAGATTAATATCCGGGCACTTCAGCTCTTGCCCGCAGCCTTCCTGCCTGGCCCTGCTCCTGGGTACCTGCCCCTCACTTACCCTGCTGCTGCTGCCACCTTCCCTAGGATCCCAGGGCTTCTCTGAGCAGTAAGTTATGTCTCCCATCACCCAAGCTCTACCTCTCTAGCTGGTTCCTGCTCTCCTGAACTCCTAGATATCCCTCTTTTGCCAATTAGTCACATCCTTTCTGTGTTGCAGACTGGTTTTCTGTATGGCTCAGGCCCATTCCATTTGGGCAGCCAGTATCCTCTTCTGCTGATGCATTGGGGTCTTCTCACATATTCCTGCAATTTTAGCTTAACTGCATGGTTTCTCATATGGGCCCTCTTTTTAGGCCCTTCCCACGGATTGTGAAGCTGTGTTTAGCAGTCCTTCTGAGACAAACAATTTATAACAAGGACACCATATTTTCCAAGAAGCCACCTGCAAGGACATCATAGAAGACAAAGCAAGACAGAAGGCACAGGAGCGCCTGGAGAAGCTCCAAGGGGCAGACCTGGGGGGAAAGGCCTAGGGGATGAATGATTTTGGGATTGGATGTATCCATGAGATACGATAATTGATTAGTATTGAAAAGGGGTACTGATATAATGAGGGGAGTCCTCTGTGTCCTCTGGGCATGGTGGACCTAGAAGCTTCTATTAAAGACCAGCTCTTCACTTTACTCCTGTTGGGAAAGGTTTTTTTCTTGTTTCAGACGTCGCTACAGCATCAAATCTCAGCTTTCTCAGTATCCTTGTTCCTCTCTTTTTCCTTCCTCTGGCCTTTGAGTCATTGCTACAGAACACCCATGAAAGAAAATCTGTCTTGGCTGGTTGTCCTGGAGGCTGTGAGTCATGCTGAGGGGACAGTGCCTCCCAGCCATTGCAGCAGTTTGAGCAAGACCAGAGAAAAGTGAATTCTTGGAAACTGTACTGAGAAGTCTCCACCCAACAAGAAAAAGCTGCAGTCTTCTACCCAGAAGTTAAAAAAAAAGGCAAAACCTGGGAAGATTTACCACAGGGCAGAAAAAACAGCTCAGAAGCAGGAACCAGACATTGTGTTAAAACACAGTAGTGCCAGATTTGTTTCATCTGCCATCAGAAATTTTAACACTGGTAAACCAACAGATTTCTCCATCTTGCATCCTGAAATAATTGAAACATTTAGGCATCAAACAGTCCCAGTAAAAAATATTGTCTGAAGCAAAAACCCAGCATAGAAATACCTTTTAACTGTATATGCACAGTAGAGGAACATGAAAAATAGGATATATTGGACTGCCAACCCCACCTTCCATATAAAAGCATGTTCATAATGTAGGTAATATGGATTACCAGAGTGAACCCAGTTTGATATCGAGTGGCTTGGCTGGTTCAATATCACATGTGAAACTTTTATACAAATGTTGGATGCTCACATAATAAAGTTATGTTGGCTTTTTTTAGCTGATTCTTCCGTATTAATACTGTCACATAGCCTAAAGCAATTGAAATGATTGACTAGCAAAATGTGCTAATAATGCTGATTATCTTCATTTATTTGCATATAATTCTTTGCTAATTTCTCTGCAGTAATTAGGACTGTGGCACATTGCTGACATGACTTTTTTAACCATGAATGCTTTTAGTAATATTCAAACTTGTTTTGTATTTCCAAATGATGTTTGCAATAAGGAAAGATATTTCTGAAACAAATACATATTTCTAGATTTTAAGCAATCATTAGAGGAAGATTTTACTATGAATGTAGATGTTCCAAATCCAGAAGACATTTCTCTTGAGGCTGCAGTTCAGTCAAGATAGATCACTGTTGCCAGTCAGGTAGGAGTTGTTGCCTGGGAAATATGAAAATGACCCAAAATTCTGCACTCAAAGCCCCAGACTGGATGGGAGAAAATACTGGCAGAAAACAACACGCTCCTGTAGTACACTAATAGATGCATTTCAGTTTGCCATTCCACCTGTGGCATTTAAGTACATCTGCTAAGGTTTTGAAACTACTTACTAATTATGCATATTGCATTTTTGGTCAGAAATTCTTCCTAACAAATCTTTGATCCTTCTTTGGGTCTACTTATGATCATGCTACTTGTAAAACTATTTAATTTTTTTTTCTGTCACTATTTTAAATTGCATCTCTAATGTGCATTACTGGGTACTCAGCACTGAAATATTTTCTGTAGAGATAACCTGGATGTTGGTGTCTTTTCTTATCTCTCATTAACATCAGGTTAGCATACAATTCAGAACCTGATTTTGTGCCTGTGTCCCTGCAAGACAGAAGAATAAAAGTCAAGGACAAAAAAACTGTGTCCTGAAAATCATGACTGGACAAATGTAAAGTTTCCTGAGTGCCTTGCCAGCTACCTGACAATTTTAAATAGAAGACAGTGAACAGGTGAAGAAAGCCATCAAAGTCAGCATTACTGCTGCTGCCTAAACAGTTTAGCTGTCTTTGCTCCATTTCTTCCACAGCTATTGCTGACTGCAACTACAGATAAGTTTAATAGGGATGGAGGTCACCAAAACAAGAAATGCCTTAATAATTAAGGGCTCAATACATTTCACAAATGCACCTTCTTCTGTATCTGCTGCCAAACAGCTGTGGATCTGTGATATCTTCTAGAAATAAATTAAGAAGCCTGAAAGGCTCTGCTCATAGCCCAAATGTGCAACTGGAGATGCAGAATGAGGATGAAACTACTAATTACTCTCTCCAGGCTCATACTTGCAATATAATCAAATCTGTCTACTGGGGCGATCAGCACTTAATCAATTGAAGTGTGATATAACCTTGCATTTCATGTTAACATGAAGCTAGAACTAAAAAAAGCCCTGTTATTGTTATGAGCATACTTCCAAAGCAGAGGATTAGCAGGCTTTGCTCTCCAAAATGAGCCTCTCAACATTTAATTACCTGCAGTAAGCTGTTTGTTAAGGTCTGTGCAGAGCCAACAGCTGAGTCTGCTGATGCCAGCAAGCCCTTGCTCTGCTGCCCTGAGAATGGATTGCTATTGGGATACCTTGTTCCAGCACACTTCTCTGTTAGTAAAGTGCTAGATGCTATCCTTGTTTTAATGCAAGCCATGACTTGTTAAGTAAAGAGGCAAAGCATTTTGCATTTCCCACATTGCCATATCTTAGAGATGAAAGAAAACGTTAATCCTAGAAAAGTCACAGTTGGTTTGTTGTTGGGGTTTTTTTCCCCTCTTTTAACTGAAACTATTCTGATAACAGAAAACCAGCAGCCACTTAAATGCTGTGTTTGGACAGACAGCAAAATTTTGTGGAGATGTATTTAAATCTCGGGGGAGCTTCTCTGCCTGTCACATCAGGGTCTGGCAGCTTGAAAGGCAGGTTTTCCTCAAAAAAAATCCCTTGTCCTTTAATTGTGGAGAAGTGAAATGGCATCTATCTGTTTCTTTAATGACTTCTACTTCTGAATACAAGGACATGAAAAAAAGGAAAATCTCAGCTTTCTGAATATGTAACACCTTGGTTAGGAAATTGAGCATAGATTCTGTGTCAGCTCTTGTTCATTCAGATGTGCTTATGCTGCCCTCACAACTGTTTTTTCCTACTCCATGCCCATTTCTATGCTCCTTTCCTATCAGCATTTGAGATAGTTGAAATATCAGCAGAAAATACATTGCTTTTGTCTACAATTTAATTTTTAAAACTGTTCAACTTCCAAAATTAGATTTGGAAATGCTAAAACAAAGCAAAATCCTTTTCATAGCAATGCTCATTTTGAAATTTCCAAAACGAAGTTTAAGGTTCATACTGTCCCTAAAAATGCTGTTAACATGGCTGTTTGTTTTGTTCAAAGACTGAAAGAGAGATCAGACTGGGCATCCAGGAGTGTGCTCAGGTGTGGAAGGTCTCCTGTCCTGATGCTCATAAACCCCCATTGCTCAGGACAACTAGGGTGTCAATAACTCGGGACACCATCCGCCTTGGACTGCACAGTTGTCTTGACAAACTCTGCAGAACAGCTTGCATGTTATTTGCATTTCATCACTCTTAGGGATTCTTTAATACTTATTTGTGTTGGTTCTGTAATATTACATCTTTGGTTATACCGCTTGGGTTCTGGAGGGAGGAGAGAGGAGTTAATCTGGCAGCGTCATGGTGGAGAACTGAGGGCTCCTGCAGGAGGAGCATCTTGGAGGGAGCTGGCTGTGCTGTGTGGTGGGCAAAGCACACTGGTTGAGTTCTCATCCGCTGCCCAGGGTGGGTTGTCACTTACAGTTGTGCAAAGCCACGACACAAGCCCCAGTTATCCTGCTCTACCTTGTTCTCCTCTGCATGAGTGTGCATTCCTGCATAAAATTCAAGAGGACCATTTGGCCTAATCACTGTTTCTGATGGAAACAAAATCTGTCAAGTGGTAAAGACAAAACACTGTACTAAAAAACTTCCACATTTTTCTGCTTCTGTTCACTGTGAAGTCTGTCTCATAAAGAAAGGGAGGGCAATTTTATGCCACTGCAGAAATGAGCGAATTACATGTTTCTCTTTTCTAAGTTCTACCTAGTTTGTGCTCTCACAAAAATAATCTACAGTAAGCAAAATGTGAGCACACAAACATGATAACTTTTCCCATTCCTATTCTGTCCTGTCATCTTCAAACTCCAGACAAGTAAAACAATCATTGCAATTAAAAGAATCCAAAAATAAAAAAACCAAAACAATCCCCCCCCCAAAATCAAACCCAAATCCAAAACTAAAAAAGCACAGTTCCCTCTGTGCTTCCTTCCATGAAACTGGAGGACATTAGAGGAGGTCAGCTGTGTCCTTGTCTTTTTGTCAGCAAAATAAGAACATCAGCATTATGAAAGTGTCCAAACTAAATCAAATGTTCATTAGCATTCTAGGGAGTCACTTCAATTAAAGAAAACTCTTGTTTTGTCTGCCTCACTACAGAAATACAGACTAAAATTAGAATGTCAATATGGCTGTATTTTATAATGATTTAATGTGACAATCTTCCTGTTTGCAAATGGCCCAACAAAGGGTCACGGTTTAATATCAATTCATAGAGTAAAATGCAAGCTCAAAAACATGTCAGAACAATTTGCAGTATGTTTTTCAATTATCTGGCAAAGGGCACATGGAGATTTCTTATTTAATTCTTCTTTGAATCTTTGTGTGCTGCTGTTTTTGTACCACTAGTTGTTTGGATTCTTACATTCCTGTTTGGGAAGTTTGCTGAAATGCTAGCAAGAAACTCTAGCAAAGTGTTCCTTCATTTCCAAACCACTTCAATGTCTTTTCCTACTGATGGGATAAATGGGCTGAGCATTTTCAGCTGCATCCAAAATCAAGCTCTTAAGCCTCTGATTTTCTGAGTGCTTAACACTGATAACTGTAGCTGAAGGTACTGAAACTGCTAGGGCTCTGTAACCTTGAAAACCTGAACCAATGTTGTCTTTGTGATGAGGAGGGTCCTTGGATTGTCAAACCTGCCTACAGAAGTAAGGTAGGATGATTCAGCACATACTGCTTTAAGCAGGTCTATGTTTCAAATTCCATTTGGGATCCAGCTGATTACAATTTAATGGGCTGTTGTCTGCCCCTGTGTTCCTTCTTCCCCTGGTCGAGAAAGTGCTCTAGGTATCCAGTAAATAGATACAGAGGTTCTGCTGTCCTGAGGAGTTTTCCAACAGGGAGGTTATGTGGTGGGGAGGTGTCTTTTGCCCCACAGGGGTATCAGCATGATTACTGGTTCCCTCCTTGCTGGGGATGTTTGTGCATACACATGCATGTGCCAGGCTCTTGTGTGCACAGGGGTCCTGATCTTGTGACACTGGATACCTCCTATCCAGTCCCCACTTGTCCATTGGTGTTGAGCAGTATCTGGTCCAGTATACACCATATAGGAGAAAACAGAAACAAAGCAAAGCCAGGAACATTTTGTAACTCTCAGTTTCTTTGGAGTGGAAGAAATGGTATTCCTGAGGTATCTTCTTTTATTTTCTATATTTTTTTTGCTTGTTGATTTGCTTTGTTTTAAACCACTTTGGATTATCCTGTGTTTATGAACCCCCAGAACAACATGTACCCATTTTTTGCCAAGTTCCAGAGTAGCCTGGTCCATGTAACAGCAAGACCTTGAAACACTTTTTTTTTTTTTTTTAAGAGCTGAGAACTTTCCTCTCCAACGTTCTCTTCTAAACATGACAGATAGTGGTGGTCAAATGTGGCTCTTGGTTATGCCTGTTACTATGAGAATGCCACAGAATCCCTGACCTATCTCAGGTGCTCTGTACCTCTGCCATTGACATGCCTGTTCACAAACACCTGGGCTCTTCCTGCCAGCTGGGGCTCCAGAAAAGAATCAGGACTCTCTGGAATCAATGCCACCAAATAAGGCCAGCCAGTATTACTAAATTCAGTGGTAGCAAAGCAAACTTGGAATTCTGAGCTCTGTAACCATCATTCTGTTGTTGCTACAAAGTGATAAATCAAAACAATCTACCTGCTTGATATCTGATGTAATTAAAACTGGGGAGTATTGCAGAATCATCAAATTGTTAAGGCTGGAAAAGACGTTTAAGACTGTCAAGTACGACGGTTAATGTGGAACCACCACCATGTCCACCACTAAACTATGTCCTTGATGACTGAGATGAACTTCATTTGCGTCTAAATCACTATGCCAGAGTCAACACAATTGGCCATGGTCAGCAGACATGAAAACTTCAAGATGTGCTGTGGTTAAACCTCCTGTTGAAGCAGTTCTCTGGTGTCAGTTTGTTCATTTGTTTCTTTCACAACTGATTTTGCAGCTTTCCAGTGTGAAACTGTAACGTGCCACTGAAAAAATACCATCATTGTCATAGTCCAGTGGGGTTCTGTGCTCACGCTGTTGGTCAGTGTGTCCCATACCAAGCAGGTATACTTTATTAAACTAAAAAAATACAAGTATTTTATTAACTGCTAATCTTAAAAACTGTAGTGTATTCATTGAGCACATGAGAAAGTCTAATCCTGTGCAGCCAAAATATTAATTTAATCCATTATCTTCTCTCTGATAGTAACCATCTGTTGATGCTTTGGGAGGAATACAAAGCCAGGGAAGCCATAAACCCTTCCCCAGCATAATGTCTCAGCTTTCTGATGACCCATGGCTTCTGGGCTACACATTTTTTCTTCGTGTTTAACAGACTGTGATTGATTTTTTTACTTATCCTTTTTTTGTCTCATCACTCTCTGAAGCCTGGGAAACCTTGGTAAAAGCCTCTGGAACGGCTTTTCACAGCTGACTGTGTGTTTTATTTCTTCTTTGTATTTTGAATTTGCCATCTTTTGTCTTTCTTTGTTACTTTTTCGTTCTTGCATTAGAAAAGACAATGACCACAAGGTCCTTATATATGTTCCTATATGCTTGTGATTTCATAGACATTTCTTACAGTCCTGTTCAGTCACCTCTTTTCAGACTGAAAAAGCCTAATCAATTTAATCACTTTAGAAGCAGAACATATTTGATACCTTTGTCATCCTTATGCTCCAACTCTGAACTCTTTTCAGACCTGCTCTACATTATGGAGATGAGTGGACTAGAACTGCCCGGTGTGTGGGTGCCCCACATCCATGCAGCATGGGATGATGTTCCCTCTCCTCCTTCTTCTCTTTTCCTTTCTCAATAATTATTTACATTCAATCATTCAATTTGCTTTTTTTATTACTCTTGAGCATTAAGCTGACAGTTTTGTAGACTGCCTATTACATTTCCAAGGTCTTATTCCTGCATGCTAATTTAAAGACTGTCACTTTGTATGTAAAGTTAGGATTGTTTTTCTTGTGCATGCTACTTTACATTTATCTGCTTTGAATTTCATCTGCCACTTAATCATCCAGTCAATTTGTTTCTGCAGTTCTCTTTTATTTATTTTTTTTTTTTTTGGTTTTTGGTGATTGCATTGAATAAATTCTTATCATCAGAAAACATAGCCATCTTGCTATTCACCTCCTTTCCTTTTCCAGGTAATTCAGCAGTATGTTGAACAGGGCAGACCTATCACATACCCCAGTCAGACTCTACTGGTACCTTCTCTGCACTGAGAAAAGTGGTTGTTTATTTCTACTCCTCATTTCCTAAATGTTAACCCTTTACCTATCCCTGAAAGGAGTTCCTTTCCTGTACTGTGGTAGGAAGAGTTTTTGGTGGACACTGTCAAATACTTTCCAGGAATGCCAGGAGATTAAATTGCAATTAGTTTGTGCAGGATAGGGTGGGAATTGCTTGTTGACTGTCTCTCTGTGTACTTGAAGTAGAGTACATTTGAGGCATATTTAGGAGAAAAAATTTGAAAAAACATTGAAAAAAACATTGCATGGTTCTTCATGCAATGTGCAGTTAAGTTGCAAAGTTCATTGCTACACATAATGTGAGTAGTATTTGTGGATTCAAGGGACACACTGAGGTAGTTCACAGATGACAAATCCATTGAAGGTTAATAAATGTATAGAAATAAAGGCTCCCTAAAGAGCTCCTGAAAGTGAAAATTAGTGGAAGCCCTAAAAGTACTCATCAGAAGCATCATGTACATCTGCCCTGGTTGTCTTCTCTTTCCCAGACATTCACTTTTGGATACAGGATCCTTAGCAAACCCAGCACAGCCATTCTTTTGCCTTTTTTGTGCCCATGTTCTTAACTGGGTCTTTTCTTGGATACATTCAGAGAACTTTGTCTGGTTTGCAAGGCATGACTCCCCATTTTAAAAGCTCTTTTTCAGGGTACTGCACTTTTCTCAACATATTTTAGTTCCTATCCATTCTTCTCATACAGTTGTCAAACTAGTAGGTGCTACAGCTTGCAGTGTAGTTCTCTGGATACATCTTGCAATTGTTAAAAATTTGTCATAATTTTTGCCATCCTCCATTCCTTCAGTGCAATGACAGCTCTAATGCCTTGCAGCTCTCTTTAGTAGGTCAGCCTTTAAAGCATCTGGACCTGACAATTTGTCACCTTAATTTTGACAATTTCTTCTATAGATTCTTCTAATGAACTTGCTCTTAAATAGTTCCTTTGACATATCCCCTCTGATGTATGAAGAAGAGTTCCAGCCCAGATAGTTCCCCAAACTCCTTCAAGGCTCTAAAAAATCATTTAATTTTCCTCCTTTGCTTTATCTTCTCTGAGAGTTCCTTTTGTACTTTGATCAATTAATGGGCCTACAAGCTATATAGCTTCCTGCTCCTGATGTGTTTGAAGAAATGATTAATTATGATGTTTTTACACCCTCTGAAAACTGTTTTTCAAACTCTTTTTTACTGTCCTGAAACCAGGCAAAAGGGAACTTTGCTGAAGGAATTAATTTTGATCTTTTTTGTATTTGTACTTCACTAAAAGGAAGAATAATTCTTATTGATTTTCCCAATCATGCACATATTTGGATTTGCAACTGATTTGAATATCTTTACACCAATTTGTTACTCTTTTGGCACTAGGTGCATATCTATTACAGTAGTCATATAGCATAATCTGCTTTTTTCTGTAAAAACATTTTAACGTTTTCTCTGACACGTTACTGTGTGCTAAATAAGTAGATCCCTTTTTCTTTATGATTGTGCCAAATTGCTTCTGTGAAATCCACAAAAGTAGCATTTTCTTTAGCTGGATAAAACTATTTAGAGGCTTTTCCACTCATCTGCTTACAGCTGGCTGACTTGTAGTTCACTTTATGCTTATGGCTGTTGCTCCTTTGTTCTTCCACAGACTCCTTTTCTCCCCTATATTGGTTTCTGACTGATATTTGCAGTTTAACATTAGGTATTGGTTTGGTACTTGCCCAGTCCCTGATCAGTATGACTATTTCTGGTCATTAGCATCTCCTTTGTTTATGTATTTCTATGTTAGGAGCTTTGCTTCTCTGCTCAACATTTGGTATAGAGGATGTCATGAATTAAAATAATTTCCTGGCTTTTCTTCTGTTCCTTGGAGCGTGTTGTGGTTGGGCACGCTTCTCTTCTACCTGTTGTTGGCAAAAATCCTCTGTTGTTGTGTAGCTTTATCTTTGTACATGTTGACAGAAAGTTTCTATGTTGCTTTCTACTTTACCCGAAATGTTCATATTCCCAGAAATTTTCCCTGTTCATACCTTTATTTCTGCTAATTTCTAGTTGTTCACAATGCAAATAAATTTCCCATAATTTCCTATTTTCTTATTGGGTATTCACAAGCATCCAAATTTTGCCAAAGTTGGTCTTGTTGAAACATATCTTCCCTGTTACTCTTGGCTTTGGAGTTTATCTGTATGTGCATGGAAACTGGGAAGAGGGTTAAGTCAGTATCAAAATATGGCTCTTTATGTTTCAGAGAAGGAACTTCACATTTCAGTCCCAAGAACTTCACAGTGTCCCTTGCCCAGATCTGTCTCGTAAGCTTGTCCATGAGCAGCCCAAAAAGCTGTAGCAATAGCACACAAACTTGTTATTTTTCACTCCTGTTATGCTCCTTTTTTTTTACTCCCAATTTTTCCTGATTGACAGCATCTGCCTCCTCACTAAAAGATTATTTCTCATATCTAATTCTATCTTTTGAGTTTGCTGTATTTCATGAAGTGTTTCTTAAATGAATATTATTAGAGGTGTTGTGCACTTCTAGGCTGCTTAATGACATAAATTTTTGTTTAGTATGAGATTTTCCTTCTCTGAAACCTGCTTGTTCTTAGCTACTTGCTGTGTCTGATTTCATTCTCCATAATATAACCCATTAATATTTTCTGACACTGACACAACTAACACTCTATTTCTCATCTTTCAGATTGCTATTCTTTTGTCAGTTTGACACTAAAATAATCTTTGACATTAGTGGATATAACGCATCTAGCCTGTTGGGCACTTCTAAAATTTTCACTGTGATACTTAATTTTAGCTGCCTAAATGTATCTAAGACTAAATTCCATCTCCTCCTACCTTGTTTTATTTATTTCATTAGGAGAAAACAATAAACAATTTTTTTTTTAAAAAAAGCAAATAATGAAGTACAATTTAAATACTTAAACTTACTCGCAATTAAACAATTCTGTATTTGCATTAAAAACTAAGCTGAACCAAAATGATATTGGAAAGTAAGCATGAAGTGTCAGAATGAGATTTCTAACTTTTTCATAGCTACTGGCCATTGAGATTCTGCTGAACTTGGAAGTTCTTGATATTTCTAAAAATAAATTCAGACAAATTTAGAAGTGTGCTTTGAAATGTGTGACAACAGAATGCACTGAGGAAGGACACAATATACTACTGTTACTTTTTCCCTTCTGCTGCTCTCAGATGTACTAATCAGAGCTTGGGAGACCCGTGCTTCTGTAAAATAAGGGGGGAGATACTGCCTGTACAGCATTTCAAACATGGTTCTGTATGGTCTGAGAATCTCTGCTGATTGCCTCTTAAGAGCAAGCATGTTTGCTCCTTTGTATCTCTGGCTATGGACCAGTACTGCTTTACTCAGTTGGTAAGCCTAAAAATGCCTATGCCTAGAAGTAAAAAAAAAAACACAACAAACAAAACCTGTTTGAAGGAACTAGCTTTAGTGCTTATTCTGAGTGCCTACTTATTCAACTGAGTGTTGATTTAAAAGCAAACCACACTGGTATAAAACACAGCACCTCTGCAAGGCAGACAGAGTTTCAAGGTTGGTTGCTTATCTGAGCTATGAAATGCACCGCTGATCTCTGTTTCTCAAAGAGATGCAATCAACTTTCATCCCAGCTTGCTGTCCAGCCCCTCTCTTAGTGCTTCTTTTTCTTTTGGAAATATTTTGCTGGCTTCTGGAGCACCAACTGTCAGAGTGGCTCAGTCTCGTCCAGGAGACATCTCCTCCTGCTGAGCCCTGCTCATTTTAATGTTTTCTGACAGGGGGAACCTGGTTGTGGCTCCTTCCACACCACTCTGCACATCTGCACGGAGCATCCCATGAAGTCATTTTCAGATGACAAAAGATAGTTCCTATAGCACAATCATTTTTGCACTGTGGAAGAGCTTTCTTTTATTGCTTTGTTCTTCAGAATGTCTGAGGTGGCCTTGTAAGGACCAGGGTCCCATTAACCTGGAATCTGTACCAATCTTTAATTGCATGCAGTGCCTTGCAACACAGCTTGCAATCTACGAATGTCTTATGACATATGATGAAAACCAATCTACAGAACATAAGAAAAGGGATTTAATTGAATGTCATATCTGCAAAAGCCAAAGGGCACAGAGGTCAGTGGCCAGGCTCCTGTTGGCTTGTGGCCTGGCAGGCTTTCAACAAGAGTCCTTGCCGCACAAGCATTTGTATTCTGCTCACGTTGACCTATTTCAGGTTGAAATTCCCTTTAGCAGTGCTCACTAAGCCATAGGGCTTGCCAGTAAACCTTAACATGTTTAGGCAATGCAAGCTGACAAGGGCATGACATCATTAGCCAAGTTTCACATCCCACTGACCTTGCTATCATGACTTAATCCACTGGGATCTGTCATCCCTAATGGTTTGGTTTGACACTCCTTTACTGCACTTGCGTATTCACCTAATACAGTCTGTTAAGAAAACATGGATATGTAGAAACTACTGTATGTTTCCTACAACATGTGATTTATAATAAAGTTTAATGATACTTTATGTAGTTTGTTGGACTAGCCTATTGACAGCCGTAACTTGTTTTCTGATATCTGAGTTATGGATTTTTAAAGTCCAACACTATGTGAATTGTGTCTCACTGAAATGACCACATTTTGAGAAAACTTGGTATTTCTACTGAAAGGCTGATAGATTGATTTATTATATTTTCACATCTATCATGTATGTCTTTCAAAATTTCACACCATTTTATAGGCATCATTACCCTGATATTTATTTTGGAGAAAAACAATGTTGCACACTGACAGGTCTGACCAAAAACCATTGTCTTCACTGGTCAATTCTCTCCATGCCAGCAGAAGGAAGAGTGAGTGCCACATCTCTAGTATAGAGCTGAAGTATTGCAGGACTGTTCTGCATACCAAGCACCTAAGTAGCTCACCTTCTACAAAACCCCCCAGAAAACAAGTACCATAAATTCCAGAGCATTGTGTGTATTATTTTTTATATCCCATAAAACAAACCAACCAACCGGCAAAAAACCCCCAATCAATTAGAAAAGAGAAGAATCAACACCTAAGATAAGTGATTTGGGCAGCTAGGAGAAAAGAGGGATCCTACGGACCTGCATCTTAGCCACTCTTATTTGAAAAATCTTCCCACATTGAAGTTATCTTCTCTAATCCTACCCAGCAAGCTGCATCACGGGCAGGAGAGCAAACATTTTACTGCAAAAATTTTATTCCTCAACTCCTTCGATTACTTTCATTAAAAATGTGTCTATGTGGGGGAGTTCCTGCAGAATAAATGTAGGGAGTGAATTTCAAGTGCAAAATCCTGTCTGTTCTTGTTCCCAGTGTGTGTAAAGCTAAACACATGGGGACAATTTCACTATGGATTAGGAATGTCCTCCTGAAGAGTTAGTATGCAATAACTATTCCAGGCTATTTCCCCAGGTAGACAAGCCTAAACATCTGATAAATAGTCCTATTCCTTTTTCTCTTAACCAATTAAGGACTTATTTTAGAAGGATAAAATGAATTATCATGTAACTATTTCACTGCAATATGTCTTACTTAGTGAATTAATGTCAGAAAAGGCAAACGACTGTCCACAGGTTGAAAAGAAATGTATTAATGTTCTGCATGTGCAAACAAAGAGATGTCTCTTGACCTTATTTTATTTTTGGGTAAAGATTATGATGTATTGTTGTTTTTGCAACACTTCACATTTATTTCACAAAATAAATCACATAATGGACTGTCATAATAGCCCCAGTAGCGTGACAGGAAAAAAGAATTGGTAGAGCTACACTTCAGTGCACAGTGAAATAGCTAACAATTTGTTAAATATCCCATGAGTGGATTAAATAGGCATATGATCAGTTATGTGGCTGCCAAGTCACAGCAGGAGCCAATTAGAATTCACCAAAAATAATTTGGATGAAAACTGATGAATCTATCAAAACCTAATTAAATTTATGGAAAAAAGCAAACATCTCGTTGACAGATTATATAACCAACAAGTTTCTCTGTAGACAGTCTTCAAAGGACAGTCACTGAAAGTAGAGCTATGTTATCTGGTCTTGTTTAAAGAGAGTTGGTTTTTTTAACATTTAATATTTTTCAGGTAAATCAGTCACATATAAGTGAGTCAGCCAGTTTTACATGAAGTAGCACAAAGTCATCCAGAAAACTGTAACTGCTGTTAATTATTTCATGGCCTGTCTTATGTGAAACACATAAGAGTTTGTGGAGGGAAAGAGATTTGAATAGAGAAGAAAGATGCTGTAGACAGGGAGCTCTTTTAAGGATGTGATTTTATACGATGAGTTAGAAAAGCTGAGAAATACAACTGTTAGAGCTAGAGCTCTTTAATCTTGTTTTATTCTATGGTATAATTTTGGGGTAAAGGATTGTTTTTAATGAAATGCTGGGTATTAAATTAGCAAATGGTGAAGCAAGTCTATGTGAGAATGAGCTCAGACACCAGAAAAAAACCCCAGAAGGTAGAAAGGCAGACACTTCTAAATCAGAGCTTTCAGCTGCAATAAATAGATAAGCTGTCTTGGGAACAAAGAGACAGGGACTTTCATGGTTATTCTCATTGAAACCCTGCAAAGAATTAGGCAGGAACAGGGCTGCCGATCATTTTACTCCAGCAATGTCAGGATAGATATTTCTAAAATGTACCTTACACTCCAGTTGTTTCTTGGATTCTTGAACTGTTCATTCTCCCATGAAACTGTTGTACATTGTGAACTATAACCTGAGTTTTCTTTTCACAGAAATTCAGTTTTCCCAGTGCACCAAGGCTTTCGTGTGGTATGTGTTTTGTATGACTAATCAATACAACAAAGGCATAGCTGAGTATTACTCAAGACATGGAGATTTTTCCCCTCTGTTATTCAGAAATGAAGCTTTTAGCTGCCAACAGCAGAAAGGTGATATGTGCTTCTTCTCTGTGCCAGTGCTTCTTTTTGGTGGCCACCTGGGAAAGTGCTAGGACAATGTGTAATTCATCTCCCTTGAAACTGGGAAGGTAGCAATGACTTTCCTTTTCCTCAAATTGAAGACAAGTGAAAGATCAAATTCTTTAAATACAGGTAATAACATTGTTCCAACGTGAAGAGTCTGAATATTTACAGACTAGGTTTCTACAAAAATCAGAATGCAGAAGAGTATATGTTGTGTCATCACTGCATGAATGTTAACATTAGCCAGATTCTTGCATTACATAAAGATGTCTGAATTACCTTGTATAAAATATTCTTAGAGTCTAAGGAGACATTTTAAAATGAACCTGTCTTAATGCATAGATCCATAACCAAAAGATGTGCTTGCTTTCTCTAGGAAAGAGAGCAGTCACACATGCCTCATTTTCTGATTTTTCTCACTCCGAGAATTAAAGCCTTTTTTTTGAAATAAGAGACAAAAATAGAATTGGACTGGAAGATTTGAAGTCATTTCAGTTCTTGAATTACCTTCAATTAAACTCAAGATAACCTAAAATAGGGAAAAATGTGGAAAGAAAGGGGAAAAAAAAGAGAGAACTGCAAATGAGAATGAGGATGACTTATTCAATCAACTGTTCTGTTCCCTGTAAGAGATGCCTTCCTGATAAAAGCACAGGGTTGTGTGATGGAATTTCAGCATTAACCAGAGGAGTATCCCTGAAACCAGGGCTGTAGGTGGGGGTGAGAATAGGCATTTGCTGCTGCCACATGTATCTGCTTTTTTTTCTTTGGACTTTTTTGTTTATTTGTCTGTTTGGGGAGGGGCTAGTTTTGAGGGAGTGCTTTTTTTGTTTGTTTTGGTTTTTTTAAGGGGTTGGGAATTTTTTGACAGGTTTCAGAGGGGTTTTTTGAGGGACAGATGGGATTTTGGTTTCTTTTGGAGGGATTTGGGAGTGGTTTAGTTTTTTTGGGGTTGGGATTTTAGGGTTTTTTTGAAGGTTTTAAGTGAGTGGTTTCAGTTTGGTTTTTTTCTTTTTGCAGGAAGGGTTTAGTTTTTTCCTACTTTTTTTGGTAGGGCTTGATGTTTTGAGGGGTGTCCCAGTTTGAGACAAGGGAGAATTATTTAACACCCCCAACAGAAGCTCATTAAGTGAATACAACAAGATTTATTATAGAAAAATATAATATGAATAAAAATATAAATACATAAATAGATATAATTTTATATCTTAATACCAATCACTCCCAAGCCTGTAACCCCCCCAAAACCACCCACACACTAGGGAGAAACTTGTCCTCCTTGCTGTCATCTGTCAGTTTAAAGTCCTCACCTTCAGGCCAGTTTGTGATGATCTCTAGAATCTCAGGTCAGTTGAGACACCCCCCCCCCCCCCCAAAACCATGACAGGGGGTTCATCGGTTTTGCTTTTGGAGTGCTTTTGGGGAGGGACTGGGCTTTATTGGAAGGGGGTAGACTTGTGTCATTTTGAAGGGGGCAAGAGGGACAACAAGCAAGAAAAGGAGCTCACATGCCCTGAGAAGGGACCAAAAGAGATATCGTGGCTTTGGGTGCTTTACTTGCTATTGATGGTTTCTGTGGTGCTCTGAGGAGAGAAGACTTTTGGCATGCCTACTCCAGTCAGCACAACATATGTCAGCACAGCAGGCAGCAAAAATGATGTACAGGGTCATACAAATAGATGACATACTTTGCAACATCTCACCGTGCCTAAATAGCCATGAGTGAGTTTCCTGTGGAAAATACACAGCAGACAAGCTGTGAACCTGTAACATTTTCTCAGCACTTAACAAGCCATCACCTCAGAGCTAAGGAGGACTGTTACCCTTTTTCTCCTTGTTCAGACCAGTCCTAAGCCATAAATAAGCACGTTACACTACTGCGATGTGCTGCAATGAGCACTTCAAGGACCAGGACAAATCAGCTTTTGCTCAGGACATGACAAAAGCAGAATCCCTCACTAGCAGTTTCCCACTGGCCTGTTTTTTCAGTAGAGCTGGAGCTTCAGAGATCCTCTGAAAATGGGGCTGTTTGCTCCTAGACCAGAGAAGTCAAGTCCTTCTTCAACAATAGTCTGTCCACCTCTGTTCACATGTAAAGGAAGCCTACATCCGTGCAACAAAGAATTAGATAAAGTTTTGCTGTGCTTATTTTAATCCTCAAACTAATTTGCTAAAACCTGTATTCCTTGATGTATTTTGAATTACTGAATATATGAAACAGAAATATCAGACATTTTCTTTATCATAACTGGACTTTAATGTAGTTTTTTCACATAAAGGTTACATGTCAGGTTGAACATGAGGAGGAATTCCTTCACAGAAAGGGTGAATAAACATCAGAATGGACTGCCCAGGGAGTGATGGAGTCATTGCTCCTGGAGGTGTTTAACAAAAGACTGGCTGTGGCACTTTGTTCCATGGTCTAGCTAACATGGTGGTGTTCAGTCAGAGGTTGGACTTGATGATTTCAGAGGTCTTTCCCAACCCAATTGATTCTGTGACTCTGCAAATATGAACTTCTAGGACACTACTAGAATTATATCCTTTCCAAATCCAAGGGTGAAGTTCCATGCTTTTCTCCTAAAGAGTGCAGCTCAGAAGAAATGTAAGAAAACCCCTTTAGAGCTCCTTGAAATGTATCACCTTTTCCTGGTGGGCCTGATATAAGGAGGTGAATAAGAGCTGAGCAGCAACTGAAAAACATGCATGTCTTGTGGTAGATTTCATATAAAATGGTGCCAATGTGTCTTACATTTATCTCTCACCAAAAGTTTTGATAGTTCTTGAAGACTTAGCAATTTGCCTTGCTAATGTATCCCTCCTATATTTTAATGTAAGCAGAGTGAATCTCAAAACACCACTGCACACTAATAATACTCAGAAGTTGCTTATTAAAAGATATATAGCTTTGCTGTCTATTTGCAGAAATAAACAGGAATAGCTTGGTATGCACTAGCCTGCAGAAAATTTCAAAAAGTCTCCTTGATGGAGGCACTACATGGTAAAGTGTAAGAAAGTACTAAAGAGCATCTTTAAATGGGATGGAAAGTGTTAATTTTTTTAAATTGCTGGATATACTCCTGTTAGGGAGCTTGATTCATACTAAACAACATCACCAAAACTAAGTAATTGACTTGATTGAAGGATGATCAAATTATTTTCCACCGGTTTTACATTTACAATTAATGTTGAACTTAATTTTCAGAGGTACTAAGCACACTCCCATAACCCACTGATTTCAAATAATGCTTTGGGCACTGGGCACTTCAAAAAAATGAAGCTGCCTTATCTACAAATTCAGCCAAATTATTAATCCACATTGGAAATAATGGACTAAGCTAACAAAATCTGCAAATAAATTGGAAGCACGGAATTAGTGCATCTCCTGATGGTTGTGGAGAGGTGCCTTATCTAAGCAGCTCGATCCATTTTTTTCACCTTCTCTGACAACAGGCTGCCAGGCATAGGATGCTGTGCATGGCAGCAGCCTTCTGCTAAGGCACTTTATGCCACATGAAAGTATATTCAGTGTTTGAAACTAGCCTATTATTAATAAACACCAACACATCTCAGGGGTGGTATTCATCTTGGCACCATCCTCATAAAATCTTTTTTATTGTTTGTGTGATACATTCTCAAGACATTAACATTTTTATGTGGCTGGAAAGGGAAGAAAATCCCTGAATTTTACTCTGTGAACTCAAATCCAAAAGTGGCCAATGCAGAAACTGTATAAAATTGGATAATCTGTTTACAGAAAGAGCTGGATGGGTAATGGAGTTGGCAAAGACATTCAGCTTTTACATAATTGGCTCAGATACTTTCCAAGTCAGGAGGGCCAGTGAGGCTTTACTGCCTGAAAGTTGCTTTGCAAAACCTGTGAAATAAACTGCTCGTTTATCATGTTAGAGACATTGCCCACCATAGGAAAAATACCAACATGCATAACATTGGCTGGTATCATGGAGAAATTGTAAGGATTTAAACCACAGGCAATCAAATAACAAATAGGGTTTCAGGTACTTACAGGATCCTGGAAGAATTGGTGTCAAATGATGATTTACCTCACTATCCTAGTTGAACAAACAACATTCAGACATCTGTATAGACCTCAATAACTACCTCTTTTGTTGTTTTATAAAAAAAAAAAAAATTACATTTCAGCATTTTTAATTAACTCTAGGTTGGAATAAATATATATAATTTTTAATGTTATAGTCTCAATTTCTATTTTCAACATCTCCAAATATTGCTGATATTCTCTTAGAATGAATTTTGGATAAAAAGATTCTAGAAGAGCTTTAAATTCCTTATTTTATAATATGTGTGAATCTATTGCTATAATAAATGGAGAAACTAGAAGAAAGCTTAATAAGGAAAGCTGAAAAGACATCAAGTTTACAGTAAAGCCTTATTTATTTTTCCTGGTTGTTCTGGTATATGAAACCACAGAACAGAAGAAAGCTAAACTTACACTATACTGATAGAAGTTAAACAGAGATAAACTACCAAGTAAGGATAGAGAACAAATGAGTAAAAGGTCTAAGAAATACACAAAACATAGCAGCTTGTCTCTTTGAGTTAAAATCAAAGCAAAGCATTCACATGTGTGTAATTTCTTAAAATATTCTGCAAGTCTAAAGAATTTGTTACTTTCTGTGCCTTACCTTGGGACAAAAGTGACTTAAAAGAGGTCTAGATTTTTAGAAGTGGAGTAAATACGTATGACCCTCTGATTTCTTACTGTAATTTTGCTCCTATTGTACAGAGAAAGGAAGCAAAAGCCTTTGAATATTGAATATTCAGTTATGGGTCCTCCCACAGGCCATTTGGCATCCTTGCAGATATGAGGGGATTGCACAGCAGATCCAGGTAATTTTGGCTGAAATAGAATGCTCAGCAGAGAAGATTCAAGTGTTGGAACTTCTTCCCTGTTTGAGTGCTCATAAGCTTCAGGGTCATTTTTCTTCTTGCTTCTGCTGTTTCTGTCCTATATACAGGGATGGAGCAAGTTCGGGCTGGATTTCACTTTGTTATGTGCCCCATAGAGTAAGAAATAACCTTCCTGGACCCACTGCTCCTCAGTGGTACAAGGATGGTCAGGGCTTTTTTTTCTACCAAAATGTGTGATGATAGTAAGGAATAACTGAAGCTATCCTATTGCCAGTAGCAACTGCAGCTTTGGTATTGAAGCTTTTACACCAATGATATCTATTAGACATTGATAATTTTAATAGCATTTATCACCTATATATAACGATTACTTTCCTCTTTCTTATCTGCATCATACCTTTAACAAAAGCTATCTGTATTTATAAAAGTTTGTGCTGAGAAAGTCCTGTTTAGCCATGAGGTGAATAATGACCTACAGACCTGAGTCAGGAGGGACTCTCTGCTTGGAAAAAATGTTTGCCATACTGGCATTTCTCCTTCAGAATAGATAGCAGATTTTTTGTTTGTTTTCTTTAAGAACACTAACTCCTGTTGTGTTTTATTTTTCCTTCCTTTCAACAGTAGAATAATTGTTTTTAGGGGAAAAGTCACTGTGATAGCATGTAAGTGAATTTAGCAGATTCCAAAATTCAGAAGAAATTTAATAGCTGCACAATTTTTAGTAGTCCCATAAGAATGCTTGACAGAATTTGCAATGCATGTTATAGCAATAAATACCAGTGTGTGTTTGGAGAGGATTTTAAATAGCAGTGCTACCATAGACAACAGCAAGGTGAGTTTGCAAACAAAACAGAGAGACAGTGCAGTGAATGTTACCCTTTGTAAGACGCTCCATAAGCCAACAGAACACAACCAAGTAGACAAATAGTTATGTCTCTCTTCTTTATATTAAGCTGCGTAGTACCCCTCAGAAGGCCCTGCAGCAAAGGATGATTGATGCATGTAACAGTGAATTTCATCCTGCACCTCGAGGACAGAGGCAATTGCTGTGCTTTTCCTCTTCATTTTATGCAGCACACCATATACTTTGCTTCATGCTTTTCAAGTCCTTGAGAATAATCAAAATAATACAGGCTGTCTGTAACCTCAAAGTAAAGCAGATGATTTAGAAAATGTTTTTGCCTATCTTTTTTTTCCTGATTTTTTATTTGACCTCAGATTAGTTTGGTTTCTTTTTGGCATCTAAAATCAAAGACTGTATGAATAAAGTCAGGTCCTTCAAAAGGTATATGAAAAACAAGACATTCTCACACTGAGAAGGATGCTTGTCTGGCTGGCATAATTTAAAAAATGTCTCATTTGCCTGCAATAAAATATTAATTCAATACTTTGCATTAGCTGTTCTTGTTTCCTTGTGTACAGCACTCTTTCATACAATTCTCATATATTCTAATAACTCTACAGACCTAAGAGGAAAAACATGCCTCTAAAAACTTTTTGCTAATGGAATATTGAAATTACAAGTCAGTCATCTTAAAACCACTATGTTACAGCACTCTCCTGTTTACCAAAAACATAACTCTTTTCAAATAGCTTTATCTTCCTCTTAGATTTTCCATCTTAGCCTGCTCTCCTGTGAAAATAAATAAATAAATAAATGAAATTATGTGGTGTGGCCAAAACCAGGGTCTGCATTAGCTGCCTCTGGGAAGACTGAACAATATTGCGATAGTACCAGCACTCAGGTACCTTGTGATTTCGGTAGGGCTGAGACCATTGGTGCTTAAAGTATACCTCTCTAGGTCACAGTAATCCTTGTTCATCCATAGCAATTGTTGTATGCCAAAACAAATAAGGTGGTAGAAAAAAAATCAGCTTGTGTGTCAGCAGAGTTCGCCTTGAGTAATCTGGTAACCTATACGGTTTAATATGAGCATGGCATGCACAGAGTATATCCATAAAACCATGTGTGTGCAGGGGGCTGTCCCAGATGGGAAAAGCTATTCCAGTCTTGGCAAAATGATTTGGTTTGCCAGGTGATATGGGAGCCATGGCAAGGTATCCAGGCATGGGAGACTGCTAGAGTTTCTATTAGTGCAAAAGGTTTCTTCCTGTTCCCTCTGCCACAGAGTACTGCTGCAGCTTTCAGCAGGCGAAAGTGTTTCATCTGCATGTTGAAAAAATTGTTATCATGCAGTAAGTTTTAGACAAGTGGAAAATACAGCTTTTGTTGCAAGTTTAAAACTGGTTTGTCGGCTGTGTGTATTTCAAATGTTGTGTTGTTGGGCAGGGATGGTAACCAAACATGCCTGTGCATCACTAAATGCAGCATTTACCAATTTCTATGGACCAAAAAACTATAAGAACCAATATAAAAAGCAGACCAATGTAATACAGTATAGTTATTACAGTGCAAACCTTCCCCATGCAATGTTTCCCTTTTAGCTCCAGGTATGAATACAGCTGCACAGACATTTCCTCTTCAAGAACTTTCTGAGTTACTTCAAAATGCTACTATTTGTTATGGATGTCAAATCTACAATTTTTAGCTTTGAATCGTGTCATCACTGTCACCATTCAAAAGACAGCATGTCATCTTGGCTTAGTGTGTGAATTATGTAGAAACACAGTTTTAGTACTTCATTTCCTATAGTATTCACATATGCAGTCTTGACATACTTCATGTTCTCTTTAGCCTGTTGGAAATAACAGTCCCTATAAAGCAAGCAGGCATTATTAGTGTTCATACTACTCTAAAATGTTGATAAGTAGTTCATCATTGAGTATATAAAATGAAGGTCATACCTTTAGCCACTTTTACAAGGAGCTCCAAGCATTGATTTCATATTTTCATGATGTCTCTCCATCTGCAGATGTTTGCTACACAGAGCATTATCTCAGTTACTCGAAATATGAAAGAGAATACTCTGTAAAAATGTATAAGTGCATCCTGATATGTTTGCCATGGGTTTCCGTAAGTCAAAAAAGACACCACTGGTTTTAGTATTTTATCACAAGTTCTTCACTTTTGACAGGAATGCTTAATTATAAGGTACATTCACATTAGATGAGAGCAAAAGCCCACCTCACTCATTACACTGTTTCTAATGGTTACCAGTGGCAGATCACTATGAAGAAAGTAAGTATAAGTAAAAATACAACAAATTCTTGTCAATTCAAGGACTTCTATGCCAAACATTGCATCTGCAGCAATTTATTCAACAGTTCTCCTTGGATGTTGGTTGTAAGAAAAACTGATTGATTTTGCAAACATTTGTATTTCAGGCTAAGTCAGACATTGTCTTGCTGAGTGCTTCCATTTCTTTATTTTAAACTTGAAGTTGGATAATTTCAACTGGTAGATTATAGATCTTGAATTATGAGGGAGAGCAAATAATGATTTCTGATTTTCCATCTCTCGATCATCTATGATTTTAATATCTTGATTATATCCCCCACTTACGTCTTTTCCAAACCAGAGACTTCTGGTTGTCTTAGTTTCTGTTTGCAAGGAAATTGTTCTATTTCCAGGGAGAGGTTTTTCTAACAGAAGCATAATTCCCTGTGAGATACCTGTGGAATCCCTGTAGGGCCATGTTACAACATTATTAGCCTGTAATAGGCTTCAAATTATGCTGAGAACTATCTACAGCTTTACTCAGCACCTCTAAAATCAAACTGTTACAAATAAAATAGTTAAAAGGGACTTTAGCTTCCTACCAAAAGCCATCCATTGTTAAAAACCATGATGTCTAAAAGATACAATTTCCCAGGTAGAAATCTGAAAGTATGAATATAGATTCATGTTAGTATGTCAGGAGCTTTTCTTAGTCCTTATTGTAGAGGTGAGGAAAGAGTGAGCTTCCTTTTTTTGCAATGCTCTTCAGAACTTTGTTTTATATTGAGAGTTTAGCTGCTTGGCAACAGGCATATAAATGACAAAACAAAACCAAGGGAATACTTGGGGTGGAAGGAGGCAAAAAGTAGTTTCAGTTCTTTGAGGGATCCAAAAAAGCCATTTGGTGTTGAAATGAAATATTTGTTCTGGGGCTTTGTCCAGTAGAAGGAGATAAAAATGCAGATTTGGAATTAGGTTCACAGGAGAGAATCAGGAGCCTGGCAAACACTCTCATCAGAGATACCGATGATAATGGTGCCAGAGCTGGAGATGCTCCTTAGACCCTCCAGCCTGGACTCTCCCTGTGTCCACTCAGCTGCCATGTAGGACAAATCTGGTTGCTTGCCACAGACTTGAACCTATGTTTTCCTGCAGTTCCTGGAAAAGGCCAGTTTTCCAGAACAACTTGTAAGTCAAGGAAAAGCCATCATGGGAAAAGCTGCTGCACTGGAGATGAAATAGCTGGAGCCTGCCTGTCTTGTCCTGGGTGTGGACACTGAAGCAGCTGTTTTTCATAGGAATTTAATTATTTCTGAGACCCTCTCTTGCTTTAGGGCATTGTTTAAATTGGCTAAGTGCTCTGTCTGCTACATACTATTGCAAAACCCTGTGATAATCTTTGATAAACATAATTGTTTTGTGTTTATTTTCTTCGTTTTTCTAAAAAATTCTTTTTCCCTGCTGCTCGTAGTTCAAAGGAATATTGTGTGCTCCAAAATAGGGGAGAATGTTGCCATGATATCGTGTCTTGCAATATTTTTTTTTTAATGCAGAAAGTTCTGAAAAACACTTTTTTTCTGCAGAGCTCCATGTTTGGAAATCTGAATTAAATCTAGGAAAATACTAATAAAGTCTACAGAGCATTCCATAAGAAAGCAATGAAAGCAATTGCATGTTGTAGCCCCAGAAAATGCAAAAGACTAATTGAATTCCTCATTGAAGTGGATGCCAGGTTGCGCTGCAAGGGGGATGAATTTGGCTCAGAAACTGAACTGCAAGTTCACAGCCTCCCTGGAGGCTTGGTTCAGTTGCAGTGGCTCTGTGCTGCTGTGAACAGCACTTTCTGGGAACTGCACCTTCCCTCAGTAACTCTGCAGCAGTGCAATCCTATATTTAATCAATTCAGGTTCTTGAAATACTTCATTGCCCAGCGTGAATGTCACTATATAGACCCAGAGATCAAGGGAATGGGCTTAGTTCCCATTCACAAAAGTTAGATATTCCTCTGTAGAAGAACAGAAGGTAGAGGACAGGTGAAAGAAAGAGTAAAAATACTGTATGAGTCTTTTCTTCCCTTTTGTAAGGTGATAAAATTTTGGGGAAGGCTGGGTTTGTTTTTTAATGTGGGGGATTGTTTTGGGGTATTGTTTTTTGTTGTTTTTTTTAATACTTCCCATCCCTACCTGACCTTCAAAACCAAAAGGGATTACTTAGAAATGTTGTACTTAGACTGATAAGTTTCAGATGTAATGGTAACTTAAAGCAAACTCATGATTGTTTCAGAAAAACAAAAGAGCAATAAAATCAGTGAATGCAGAAGTTTTATGGATATCACATCTACAAAAATTCTGTTCATTTCTCACAGTGGAATTAGCAATAAGAACTTCTTTGTAAATGGGGTACTTAGTGAAGCACAGCATACTCTGACAAGAACCTGATCATAATACCAAATACTTTAAAAAAGTAAATTTTCATCTTAGAATAGAGTCTCTCCACCTGACTCAATGCTTTTCTTACTGCTTTACACTTGTGAATAGCTGTATATAGGTATCTTGCTGTTTGCAATCATTATAGGAACTGTACAGAACGGTTAACAGATATCAAACAACTAATGTTACATGAAGACAGTATTGAAAAGGGATTCGTTTTGAAAAACCCCACTGGAGGGGGGAAATGGTACTTACTAGAATCCCTAAAGCCCTTATTTGGCCCGTAGAAAAAATATTGTTTACTTCAATATGAGTACACAAAAGGTTAGAAATCATCTGCAGATGGAAACACGGTGTAAGACTTTAATTTGCAAGAATTCAGTGAAGATTGGGATATGCTTCCTTAAGATCATCTTAAATTGACTAATAATGGGTTTGAATCAACCCCAGACAAGGATTTCTTCAGTGCAGTCTTCATTGGTGTAAATAAGTTGCTGCAAGTGTATGTTTACAAGGCTTTGGGCTGTAACTTGCTTGTGAGGCCAACAGACAGGGATCTTGGTCTTGTGCTAAATCGGATGGACATCACTGGGATTTTCCTACAAGAAGAAGTCATTTTCCATGTACAGGTCACTGTGGGAACTCCGTAGCAGAACGTCTATGTGACAGTGTATAGATGGGTGCTTGCAGGGCAGCACCTTCCTTTCAGTCCCTCACAGCTTCCTTCTTCCCTGTCTGGAAAGAAATTATACCAATTTGGTCTCAGCTGGACTCAAGAGCTTCCTTTGAAAAGGCTGAAGTAGACCATTTCAGATGGTTTTGAATGAATTTATCTGAAGCATTGCTAAATGCAAAGACTTCACCCCCCTCCCCCCAGTTTATTATAATGATATGGTTACTGTTTTGATGGTATCCATTGAAGAAATTTGCTTTACGGTTACCTCAGTTAGGACTAATCACCATCTCTACCGTCCGAATTTATGGCCCAAGAGGCATTATAAGTTATTATAATAAACAAGTCTTTAGGACTGTAAAAAATTCAAGACTAGAAAAATGTAGTTAATACTATGATAATCAGCTAAGTCATCATTATTGTATTTTACATAAGGACATATAGGGCACAAAGGTACTTTTATTTCTGGTATGTAAAGTTAAATATTCAAAAATTATTCTATTAACAAGTATCTTCAGTGGAGGGGCAATAATTTGCGCTAATGCTTGGGAAGCACAGTTTGAATTCATTAATTTTACAATTTAGCAAGAAACAGGCAGATTATAAATTCATAACTTCTGATTTTTGCCCAGCACACTATGCAGACTAAGTTCCATGTTTTATGATAGGAAGGTCGAGCTCAGGCTCTGTCCACCTTCTGAACAGAAGTCTCAGCTGGCTGGAAACAAGAGGTGCAGAAAAGCGCAAAACAAAGTCATGTTATTAGCTGATTCTATTTTAAAGATACATTCAAAATAAACCCACCATCTTTCATAATTTTTTTCCCCATCTTGAGAGACTTTGGCTTGTTTTTTTCTTTAAACATGCATGCAGTTGCAGAAAGTCCATCATTTCTATCCCCATTTTCTATCAGCTTACATCTCAGATTAGCTGCTTATTTTTGGGCTCCCTATGCATTCAGATTTTTGCTTAAGATATCCTTCACAGCTCGATTAGAGAGTAAAAGCCCAGTTTGTCTGAGCCGAACTGTTAAAGTGATGTTCCCACGGAAGAAGACCGTTGCCTCCCTGCCGACGGATCTATTCGGATGGAAAGCACTCAAGCTAGCAAACATTCATCTGTTCTTCAAAAGGAGAGAGGAAGGTCCCGGATGCGAGGGCACGCACTGGTGCCCTTCTGGCAAATCTCTCCACCTGGCTGGGGCAAGAGAGCCCTTCCCCAGTGCGGAGTCAACCGGGCCAGTGCGCGAGTGAGTTAAGCTTATACCCGCGTAGGACTGGTTTAGGGGTGCTTGAGTCACAGGAGCAGCACGAGTAAAGTGCTCCGCTCAGCTAGATGCAGCTATTAGGATGCCTAATAAATATTTATAGTCCCTCACTGGGGAGGTGATTGACAGCACGGGGGCAATTGCTACCCTGCAGCTGAAGGCAAGCAGCTTGGGTAGAGCATCCCAGGGCGGGGGTTGTGCGCAGTGGGGTCGCGTTGCTTCCGCACTCGTGGAGGTGCTCGGGACAGCTGTCGGAGCGCCACAGTCCCTGCCTTCCCCCCCAGAGACTGCGGCCACCCCCAGGGCAGGACTCGCACCGGCCGGCGGGGGGACGAGCGGCCGCTGCGCGGTGCGGCCCAGCCCGGCTCCCCCCGTGGTGCGGGGAGGGCGCTGCCGCAGTCACTGCGGCCCCGCGGAGAGCTGCGGAGCCGCCCGCCCCGCCGCAGCCGGGCTGCCTGCAGGTGAAGTGAAAGTCGTCGGGGAGAGGGAGGAGGAGGCGGCGGCGGCCGAGGAAGAGGAGGGAGCGCACAGCCCGTCCTGCGACGCTGCAGCCGGCGGGAGGCTCCGCACCGCCCCCCGGCCCTTCGCGGCAGCGGCGGCGACATCCCAGCGGTCCGCTCAAGTGAGTGGTCCCGAAGTTCTCGTTCCCAGGAGAGACGGTGACCTTGGGGCGGCCGCGCCGCGAGCAGGTTGGGCAGAGTGGGGCGGGGGTCGGCGCTGCCCCCACCGCCGCCTCCCGGGACCGTCAGCAACTCGGGGAGGCAAAGGGTAGGGCGAGGAGGTGCGGGTGGTGCTCAGGGAGCGGTGCGGGCTCCCGGCGCGGGGGAGACCCCGGCAGCCTCCGCGGGAGCGAGCCGGGCGGGCGAGCTCCGGCGGCGGCCCGGGGCGGGTCGGGAGCGCCGCATCCTCCAGCCGCTCCGGCGGTCCTTGTGCCTGCCTGTGAGTCTTCTGCTTGTGAGTAAACTTAGGAATATGTCAAACTTAGAAGTTACTTAGGATAAGCATGGAGTACCTCAGAAATCGCTTTCCCTCCCCAAAAACATGGTGTGCGTGCGTGTTGTGTGTGCTTATTGCATGTATTTGTTGAGTGTAGTCAGAATCTTTCCATAACGGAATTACTGTGCTTTTTGGAGGAAACCCCCCTACCCAAATCCTTTAAGAATGTGCGGTTTGAGTCGGAAGCTTTTCCTTTGAGCCCTGAGGACGAAAGCGCAGCTCTCCAGACGCTCCAAAGTGCGAGGTCCGCAACCTGCTGCCCTGCTCGCAGGGACCGCGTGAGGGTGGAAGATGCTCAGTGGGGCGTTTTGCGTGTATCTCTGCCCATGTATGCGCCCTGAGGTATGATCTGCTGTCATCTGAGAGAATTTTTTTCTGCAGTTCCTGGAGTTAAAGAAAAGCTGTTGTTAGGTTCAAGAATTGATCAAGGATTTGGCTTGTCCGTGTTTGGCAAAGTTCAGCCCCTGCATATAGTACTGGCCGGCTTGGTGGTGTCAGTTTCTCAGAATATGTAAATCTCGTGTTGAGTGCTGCATATCTGTGCCGCTGTTTAAAATTAGTAGTTATTAGTTTGCTTTTATCTCTAGTTCTTTCTCTGTCCCAATACCTTCAAAATACTTGTTTGGGGCTCTGCAGATGAGCATTGCGTACTTCCCAGGGAAATGACCAGCTGATGGTTTGCATGCCTCTGGCTGCTCAGGAAGGCTGCCTGGACAGTAGCTTCTGCTTACCGTGGAAGCATAGTTAGACCATTAGACAAAATATTGCATAACATCAAATATTAAGTTGTAATCTTGTAGACTTCTGGTAAGTGACTTTATGCATGTTAGGGATGGATATCAAAGTCATGTTATTTTTTTTTGCTTCTGACCTTGTGAACTGTGTGAAGTGCAGTGAGTATACAGTGCATAGAAAGCTGTATCCTTTAGCCCTTTTCAAATGAGATTTCCATACAGTGACCAAGTAAGATCTCTGACTAAATATAACAACACTTTTTTTTCCCCCTCTTAACTCTATTTTTACAAAAAAAAAAAAAGCCCTAATCGCAAATTCTCTTGATAACATCCAAACTAATGCATGCAGGAATTTCTGTGCATACAGCTGGTCTTGTATGTACAGCATCCAGGGTGCAGTGTTGATAGTGCACAACTCTTTCTGCAGCCAGAAACTCACTCTGACTTCACTATGTATGCCTGGAGCTCTGACTGATGCACATAGGCCCAAAGATTTTATATAATGTTCAGGCTTGTGGGTTTTAGAGAACCATTATCCTCAGATCATTGCAAAATTAGAGGAAGAGGTTTAGTATTGAATATTTTTAATGCTTCTGTGTCTGGAACTTTATAATTTTTTTTCTGTGCATGGCATATAAATTATTCTAAAACTATTGTGACAATTTGCTATAATTCAGATTATGTTTTATAAAGAATTCAGTGTGCAATAATAAAACTGCCATAGAATAAAACTATCGTACTTAGTTACTTCTTCTGGAACATGTCTCCTTCACCACCAGCCCCTCCCCTCCCCTTCCCCAAATTATTACCTTTGTATTCCTATTCATCACTGATTTTGTTGGAGTTTTTTGGTTTTGTGCCTCTTTTTTTTTTTTTTAACAGATAGATGTTCTGAATAGCTGACTTGCTGTCTATCTACTTTCAGTGTTTGAAATAGTAATCTTCTGTTTCTTGCTTTGTGATGAATTACTGTAGTGGTACTCCATATGTGTTACTTTTGGTTTAGGCTATTGGAAGAGGTGGGAAAATTTAGCTTGCCTTTTTACTTTTTTTTTCCGACATATTCATAAGGAAGGCAGTCCTGTGGTAAGGCAGACTTGTTTCTTGAGAGAATAAATTCATTTCTCCTCATTGAAGGTTAAAGCTTGGCAGCTCTTTATTGTGGAGTCTTGTGTAATCAGGGCTGTCCAGACACTGGTTTTGTTGGGGCAAGGATGACGTCTAGGCTGCTGTTGGTAACAGTTTGGATTTTGTAAGGTTGCCCTTAATTGAACAGCTCTCTTGTGTTTGACATTTGCTGCGACCTCTTGCTGTAAGCAAAGGGAGACAGTTAATGATTTTGAAGCTTGTATTTCACTCAGAGTTGAAAATAAGGATGTTTACTTCTAGTTCCTGTTCTAACTCTCTGCCATGATAGATTTTTTTTTTAATGTTCTATGGAATTTCTATTACACTTGGGATTTTTACAAACATACAGAAAAATTTATACATGTACTGAGATTCTAGGTATTTAAAGGTTGCTTTGTAGATAGAGAAGTCTTAAAGATCAAACTTGCTCATTTTTACAATGTTTATGTTGATTAGTCAGCATTTGCAGAGGACTATTGGAAGTTAAGTCGGAAGCTGTGAAGACAGCAATGAGGAGAAAGTGTACTCTGGGTGTCAAATACGAGACTAAGAAAAAGGACGACGCACTGGAGCAAGAAGCAGAGGACACAAAGCAAGCTGAGAGGGAGGGAACTGAAGAAATAACTGGGAAAGTGGGGTGGAACTAATGTTAGCTGGCAGGGAAAGAGGAAAATATGGACTTCTTTTCTATTTGACTCATCACTTACCTCAAACTGTAATGAGTGTACAATCTCACAAAGGAAGAAAAATTATTTTTACTTACCGTTCCTAATGCCAATTCAGTATTTGACACCGCTGTGGTAGGTAGAACCTCAAGCCTATAGAGTGGGGTTTTATTGCAGACCCAGTTTTGTCAGCTTGTACTAACTGACTAATTAATTTTGTGCATCACCTCAGTCTTGGGCTCTTATGCTGAAATAGTTCACGTGTCTGGTTTGTCATGGTATCTGTGTGTGGTTGCACCTCAGCAATGGTACTAAAAATGGCAACTTGAGTATTCAAAGGATGGTTGGTGGTAACTACTTTCTCTCATAAATAGCCTGGCTGGAATGTAAATTGCTGACCTGGGGGTGATGGCCTTTCCAGTCCATTGCAATTACTTGAGCTTTTGGGCCTCTTCCAAAACAGTGCAGTCCAGCTAGGCATCGCTGATTATTTAATTCTGCAAAAAATAAATTGCTTTTCCTTAAATGTGTTGTGCTGTGGTGAAAAGGGACATTCTTCTGTGATAGCAAACATCTCAATCTTTCTGACAGAAAAAGGTGTGATCCTTGGTCTTGATCCAGTGAAGACTTGCACATAACCCCTGACATTGTGTTTTACCTATAAGTCCTTATAGATTTGTATATGTAGATTTGGATTTACTAAAAATGTCTAGAAAGTTGTATATAATTTATATATGCAAGACTGCTTCTGTTTTTTTAATTATTTTTTTTACTTGGCACGGTTGAATAATAGCGTTTCTTCCCTTTTTCATCCAATAGAAACTGGAATTGGTTATATTCTTGAATGCCTCAGAAGCCAGCATGAAATGAAACTCTAAACACGTATATAAAAAAAGGAAAATGCTGAGAGGTTTGTTGCTAACATTGAGATCTTGAGGAAAAAACGTTATTTGTGCTGGATGGTGGGTAAGCCCAGGAGAAGAAACAGGTTCTGTGGTAGAGATAGAATGGATTGGGACAGTGCAGTGGTTCTTCCAGAAGTATCCCTTGATAGTAAATGTTGATGGGTTTTTTTAATATTTTATTTTTTAATTTATTTATTAAGGGGATATTAAAACGATTGGTTGTTGTCCCTTTTGGTTCAATTTCATTAGATGGGAGAAGGGAAACAAACCCTTCCATAGTTCCCAACTGAAAACCTCTCAGGAAACCCTGACTCACTGGAGTATCCCCAAATCACTTGATACAGTGATTGAGTTTGTGCAATTTAATAGCGAGTCTGTAAAAATCTTGTGGACTGTGAATTTTTTTAAAAACAGGGTAGTTTTTGTATTTATTACCATATAGTTTCTTTCCTTGTATCCCTTCCTTCGTCCTGTAGTATTATGCATATTTTTACTTTAGGCCCCAAGCTGCCTTCTAAAATACAACTTGTATGCATATGTAATTTGCTTTTTTTTTTTCCCCACCCTCCCTCTTTCATGCAGTATGTAGATCTTATAAGATGCACTGGAAATTGTTACTTTTCTATGCCCCATCTTTGGACATGGTGAGACGTGAAATGGTGCCTTTGTGGAATTTGGTAGGAGTGTGATTGAGAGTGCCACAGGATGGTTAAGGCTGACAGGAATCTCTGGAGTTCATTTTGTTAAACCTCCTTGTTCAAGCAGGCCTTCCTGGAGCTGGCTGCCTGGGTGGCTTTGAACATTTCCAAGGATGGAGATTCCAGACCCTCTCTGGACACCCTGTGCTCATCCAGTATTGCTGAGAAAGATGGGGGGCTTTTTTGAGGTGGAATTTTAGAGAAGTCTTTAAAATCTTTGTAAGTGGGAATGAGTACTGGATGAAGAATGCAACTTAAACCAAATTAAAACCACCACAACAAAAAATTGCTGGGGTTTGCTTGTCGTCAGGTCTACACAGCTCTATGTTTCTCAAACGTACAAAAACTGGCATTTTGCTCTTCAGCTTGCCTACTCTAGTGGTTCCATTTCATTCAGTTTTCTTGTGATCTCTAGCCCAAAAAGCATTGAAATCCCCATTTCCTTTACAAGGATGGAGAAGGAAGCCCTGCTTGCACTACTGGATGAAGGACCCTTTAACTCTGAAAGAATGTAGCTTATTTTTGTCAGATTTAGGACTTCTGGATAACATGCATCTCCACATAGGTGCACCTTTTGCGCTCCCTTTCTGGTGCAGCTGTTGCTGGTAAGTGCTCCATCTTTATTTCTGAATCTGGATATGCAGTTCAAACAGATCTTTCTCTAGCTGGAGTCCCAAGTCTCAAAGATGATTTTCTGGGAAATAAATAAAATAAGTATTTATCAATTCATTTGCAATTGGCGGCATTTACTGTATGACTAAAATTGCCACCTTATTCAGTACTTCCCTTAGAATACATTGAAACTATACTGCATAAGTTCAGTTTTGTTGTGCAACTTGGATGGAATGTACAGCATAATATGCAAGACTGCTTATAATGAGGCATTTACTAATTGTTTCAGAAGCTAATGGTCTATAACCTTTTGACCTAGGAAGGTTTTTAAAAGTGAAATGTAGCGGTACTATT
This sequence comes from Serilophus lunatus, assembly GCA_013399895.1. Lineage (NCBI taxonomy): Eukaryota > Metazoa > Chordata > Aves > Passeriformes > Eurylaimidae > Serilophus > Serilophus lunatus. Next base: position 52,207 of record VXBA01005810.1, on the reverse strand, counting down.
TTTTTTCCCTCATAATTGAGTTACTAGTTTCTATTTAAACCAACCTTTTTCATGTAGTATTATAATAAAACAGAGTAATGGAAGACTCTCTACAAACACTTTAGAGCACAGCATCATGTTGTTGTGTGTTGGGATGCCAGTGGGGAAAAGCAACAGGTTTCTCTTGGGATTGTGTAAAACAGAATGTGGCCTGTCAAGACAGTTAAAACTGAATATTGCTTTAGTACTGACAAGTCCTTCATTCTGTCTGGCACGAGTGTAAGTTCCGTAATTAGGAAATACATTCTATCCTTTAATGCAGTGACTTTCTATGGAGATTACTTGGAAACATTTGCTGGAAGAAGTTTTGTAAAATTTTTTGTCTTTATTTTGAAATCCAAAAGGGTGGATTATACGAATTTGTTACTCAGTCATGGAGTATGTAATTAGTACTTTGGCTGAACATGTAATATGCATTTAATGAGCAAATACTTTTCATTGTTAACATTAGTTCTAATAAACCATATTTTAGTGTGGAATTAGTTCTAATAAACCATATTTTAGTGTGGATAACCCTCTTTAACGTAATGGGAACATGGGGCTAATACCTAAACATCTTCAGTTTAAAGACTGATGGGATAGTTGTAGTGTGCTACTGTAATGTCAGTGAAGAAATATTGAAATGCTGTAAGCATGACTGCAAGAATTTTTTGTTTTATTCAGTCCCATTTCTAGCATTCTCATATGAGGTAGTATAGTAATTATAAAGATTTTAATTGGCTAAGAGTTTGCCAGCTTGAATTTGCCAACTATGCCAGGATTTCAATCCTGGCCAAACTTTTAAAAATCACACAGTAAACTGCAGTTGGCTGAGAATGGCAGATATAAATAGATGATATGGTGCTGAATTACAGTCCATTGTTGAAATTCAGCTGGCATGTAATAGCCATAAAAAGGCAACATTTTTTCCCAAATATGGGCCTTTAAATGAATGCAGTATCTTTATTTTTATTATTATTTAGTACAGTTAATATTTATCACAAGCTCATAAAATCTAGTTTATAGTTTAGTGACTCTTTGCAAGCAAAAATACTTTTCTGTTCCTGAAAAAAGTTGTGGTCTACTATCTGGTTGGTTTTCAGTAGGAATAGTTCATTATTTTGCTTTGGGGTTAGGCAAAAGTTGGATGAAGACAGTGTATTTTATACATAGATTGCTTTTCAAGCATCTTACTTCAGAACAGCGGTATCAGGTTGATTATTATTTGTATTCCCTTGTCCCAATAACAAAGAATATTTTGTGCATGATTGAAACTTTGAAACTGGTAAGATAAAATGGCTTATTTGTGGAATCAGATTTTATTAATCTCTGACTCCATAATAGTACCTTCCAGAGGCTGGAATAGCATGAAAGTCCAATTATGTGACATGTGGTGGCATGTGTGGTAAGGACTTGGACTATGAGATAAATCAGACTGGAAGGGACCTCATGAAGTCTCTAGAGTGGCCTCCAGCAGACAGCAGGGACACCTGTGGTGTCAGAGCAGGTTGCTCAGGGCTTGATCCAGTCATATCTGTGCAGGCTTCATCCATGGAGATTTTCAAGTCTTCTGGGGCAACCTGTGCTGCTGCTTGACTCTCTTCCCAGTGAAAATGGCTTCAGGGGTTTCTCCAACCTGTATGGTTGATGTGTGCTTCCGTGTTAGATTCTGACTTTATTGTGTTGCCTAATAGGAAGTTTTACAACTTGATTTTAGAAGAAAAGGGTCAGTTCCTTGATTTAGATGTTTTCCCTGTGTGCTGGGGCTGGATTTTTTTGCACACATGGGGAAGTTGAGTGCCTCAGTATCCAAGCTAAGACCCACTTTTGGGGGCAGAGGGTGTAGAGAGTGAGGAAATGGCACATGTGAGTTATGTTTGATATCCTGTCTCCATGAAGCTTAGGCATATGAGGCAATGCCAAGTATTGAAAGTGCAAAAGCACAAAGTATAGAATTTGCAAGGCAGTATGTGAGGCCAAAACCAGGACCTAGTTCCTGAAGCTTTGTCAGTTTGTGTTGTGCAGCAAGAAAAGCCATTGTTTAGTTGACTTTTCCCCGCTCCTCTGAAACTGCAGACCTGGTTATTATTAACCAGGGCATTTTAGGTAGAAGACAAGCATATTAGTATCAGGCACTTTCAGTAGTGTTTCAAGTTAACTTGTACATTGCTGCCTTCAAACTAACAGTTCTTCTGTAGTAGGTGTCATGTGAGAGGTAATTTCACGAATTACCACTCTTTAGTCCCTAGTTAGCACTTCCAGCATCACCTGGCAGGAAAATGGGAAAGACATTAGGCAATTCCTCAGCCTAGGTAAATTTAAACCCCTTTCTGTACCCTGGCATCATAAGTTGCTGAGGTCTGTTTACATGTCTTATATTGAAACTCTGCAGCTGGATGAACAAACTTCAGTATTCCCAGGGCAGGAAAACATAAAACTATTTCCTTTCTTTTAGAGTGATGGCAATGCTGAGGAAAATGGACTGATGAGTGGTACTCTCACTGAGCTAGAGTTCACTGTCTGCAGATGTAGTCTCTCAGGCTTTATCTGTGTTGCTGTGAAGTGTCTAACTGCTGCTGTATTCACTAATGGTATTAATGATGGATACATGAGCTGTCAGCATGCTAATAAGCATCATTAACTATCGTCAAAGCAGCTAAATGACGCAGCTGTTGAAAAGGCAGGAGTTCCAGGCAGCCTCGTGCCTGAGCTCCTCTTCCAGCTTTAATGGATGGAGCTCAATGAGGGAAAACCTGAGGGCAAAAGCTCGAAGGCAGATGAGCCTGTGTGAGAGATTCTTCTTTTGATGTTTGCTTTAATGTTAACAGAGCACTAGCATGCACTGGAATTGTTTGACTGGAGTTGTATTATTTTGGTGTCTAATAATCTGTGACCCTTTATTAGTTTCTGATATTATTATTGTAATTGCAGTGTGATATTTAGAAGTTTCCAAATGATTCAGTGAGGTCACTGTGCCTTTGTTGGTTACTTGTAGGTGCAGATTTACTGGTGGCTGAACCTCTTAATTTTTCACTATTTCCAAGGTGCTGTCCTGTTTATGCTAAATGTTACGAATTTTCTTTGTAAACCAAGTGTCTCCATGGCGGATATTAGTATCCTATTACTTACTCTTGTAATTTCATAATGCAAGTCTGTAACCAGTTCTTTTATGGGGTTGTCTTTATGGCCTCTGGCACGGAGCTTGGTCTCTGGATTTCTCAATGAAAACCAGACCTCTGAATGCTTTATATCATTCACAATAAATTAAACCATTCACAAGCATCCGGCACAGAAATTAACAGTTTTTTGTTGTTTTTTTTTGCCTATGAAGGAGTTGTGCGGGAGGACTGGATAGAGAAACGGGGCACTTGGGCTGGGAGGGTGAGGGTAGGGATGGAAGTTGGGGCGCAGGGAAGAGGCGTTCAGCATCCGCTGCTCCTTGGGGTTGCTGTGCGGAGGCGGAGGAGGGATGGGAGCGGCGGGCGCGGCCGCAGGACGGAGCGCGGCGGCTCCGCTCGGCTGCGCCCCCCCGGCCCCGCGCTGAGCGCACAGGGCAGGATTTGCCCTTCACGGGACATCCGTGGCTCAGCCCTCATATTCGCAGGGGCTGAGAGATCAATGCTATTTTATGTGTCCAGCGGAGTTTTAAATGTTGCGTGGGGGCGTTGCGTGCAGGCCGAGAACAAGAGTCTCTTTCTTCCCCCAGGCTGCAAGCTTCGGGAGCTGCTGGCAACTTTTAATGAATGATAAAGTTATACTTTTTCTTAGTCGTTTTATTTTTATAGCTGACATTTTAAAAATTCTGAGCAAATATCTGCAAAGGGCACCAACTAAGCTGAAAATTCAAAGATGTGAAATACAGTGAGGTAAATATTTAAACCACAAATGTTGTTTATTCTTTCTTCGGTGGCTTAAGCTAGTCAGCAGAAATCCATCTGGGATTCTATTGTCCACTCCCATCAAAGGGAACCTCATTTTGCCATACCACACTGTTGGACACAGTTATTTTAACAATGGCATTTCTTTATTTGTGATGCTAGACTAAAGTGGGTTTTAAAGATACTTGCTTTTTTCACCATCTTCACATTCTATCACTACAAGGATTTCATTTCTCAAATGTTCAAAGAACCCCAAACATACTATGACCAAAGAATATCAATAATGATATCAAATAATCATTATCAAATAATCAATATCGAATGCTTCAACACATTGCTATTGTTTTAAAATTAAAGTGCACCAGAAACATAAAAGGTCGTCAGGTGTTTCAGCCAGTCATGCTGTATTCTTAGGTGCAATGCACCATTTAATACAGAGACACATAGAGATCCACCTGACTCCTCAGTTTCCTGGTGTCTCAGAACAATGTTTCTGAGTCTTTTCAGATTTGCGCAATTTTTTTTCTCCCATGGACTTGTTTATTTTTACCTCTTACATTTGCTCTAGGAAAAGAAATGCAATGGCAGTGATGAAAAACGATTGCAGTGCCTCCTTTTGAGGCTATACCGTGATATTTGACATGAAGAATAAAGGCATAGAGGTATTCAGGCAGACTGTCACTACGTTACAGCCATCCCTCACATTCAGTATTTTATTATAAACCTGGATGTAGAGGCTATGTTTGAGATTTGATGTGGGCTAGTATCTCCTAGCATGATGTCTAGCATCTTGAATCCACAAACCATCCTCACGCCTTGTCCCTTTACTCATTTTAGAAAGACACGGACATTAAACATACTGGCCTTTTTGAAATAAAACAACCCAAACCTACAAACAAATTAGCAATGTAGTAGAAAAATCACTGAGGGATAAAATCTAAGACCTTGAGGGTATTGTTTGGTAGCTGAACATCATATGCAACATTCAAATACAACAGAGTTAGCGATTCATTGTAACCAGGCAGAGCTGAAATACTGTGCCTATATCAATTCATCAAAATTTTTGTATTGCAGCTAGTATGAGCAGAACTTTTTATTTGTCACCCCTGCTGAGTAAGTGTGAGACTTTAAGTTATGTGGAAGCAACAAGAACAATGTTTGTAGTCTCGTAAACACTGTTTTTGCCCTAAAGGTGTCGTATACTTAAACCATAATTTTCATCCATGCTTAAATATTAAATGATGGCAATTTACTTGTTGAATGTTGAGAATTGTTGATACAACACTTGGGGTTTAGTGATCTATTTATTTATTTTCTACCAGAATTTCTTTTCATGGTACTAAGGATAATTCTAGTGAGACAGTGACTGATGGAACAGATGCTTTATAGATGCCTTTTGGTTTGAACTTTAGAACTAATACTAGCAGTTTTCAGAAATAGAATTAACACTTCTTTCTGTAATAATGCTTTTTGTAGCTCATGGAGGGGGCAATGCTGGTTAAGCAGTGCTGAATGCTCTGTGCAGGATGCACTGCTTACATCTGCCTGATGGAGCTCTTTCAGCAGAAGAATCAGTGAGTTTTGATAGTAGTGCTAGAGAGTGATTGGGAAATAATAAACTGCAGAATTCAGTAGCTTTAACTGTGAGGTTTTTGTTTTCTTGTGCATAGGGGGACATGACCTACTAATGTGATCATTAAATGATAGGGTCATGCAAGTTGCTGTATGAAGTGGGACAGGAAGGTGTGAGTGATAAGTGACAGGTTTGTAGCTAACTGACAGGATTTGGAACGTGCCACAATACAAGTACTCTTCTAAACTTGCTATTTATTGTAAACTGTTTCCTGCAGTTTGCTGCTGACAGAGAAAAGATGTGGACCAATGAATATTTAAGTATGGCCTGTTTAAAGTTTTACATAACATCACAGTTCTAGAGCAGTTACACCCCTGATTTTTCAGTTGGGATTTTAGCTCTATAGTACAGAAGGGAATCTTTTATCCACAATTGTTATTAAATGGTTGACTTAGGTTCCCACTTGTCTCCTGAGAAAATGTGAGGTGAATGTGTGATCATACTTGGAGAACCTGCTTAATAGTTTCCTAACTCGTTTTTATGGACAGCTCAAATCTTTACTTTCTTGAGAAATTCCTTCCAGGATTGCCTGTGGGTGGGAATGCACCTCCTTAGTTACATCTACTTTTATCTGCAGTCCAAGAGAGGTTTTGTGTGCACTATCAGCGCTGCTTTTAGAAAGAACAGAGGGCCTGTAGATGTACAGTGTGAGATGGAACTCTGTGTGTGCTTGATGAAAGCTTACTTTGAACAAATGCTGTCCATAGTCCATACTTCTGCTATATCATTTAAGCTCACTTAAAAAGGCCTTTTTTTTTTTTTAATCTTCTTTTTCACTTCCCTGTTTCTTTCCCCTCTCCCCCCTCTCCCACTTACATCCTGCTCCCCCATCAGTTTCTATCATGAGCATGTTCAAAGTAGTTGCTGTTGGTGCTAAACATGACAGAAAGCTGAGCAGGCAGCCTAGGACTCCTGTGCCACGCTCTGTGATGCCTTGTGACTGCATGAAATATGAGTGAAGCATCCAGGCTGTCTCTCAGTGCTTTCAGTATGTTTTCTTTTTAGCATTGATACAGTTTTCTCTCCTAATCTGGGATCTTGTGATACCAGAGAGAGAAGCTGGTGAAATACAAAGAGTTTTGAGCTCCATTGCTTTCACACAACATATCTGTTCCATATAGCTGATAGATGGGTTTACAGATGTCAGGCATTCAGTGTAGATTTCTTGTAAGTGTGCCATACAGCACTGCTTGTTAAATATTACTTCTTGTTTACTTTTAAAAATTATGTTTATACTCAAACACAGTAGTTGAATTATAAATATAAACCAAAATGGTGGCAGGAAGCATAAATATTCCTCACTTTTGGGAATGATTAAAGAAAATATCTTTTAATTACTGTATCTTACAAAAATGACTAAAGCTGAGGTGTGAAGATGGTTTGTGAGTTCAAGATGCTAGACATCATGCTAGGAGATACTAGCCCACATCAAATCTCAAACATAGCCTCTACATCCAGGTTTATAATAAAATAGTGAATCTGAGAGATGGCTGCAATGTAGTGACAGTCTGCCTGAATACCTCTATGCTTTTATTCTCCATATCAAATATCATGGTATAGCCTCAGAAGAAAAAAGTGCCTATATTTTTACATTTCTGCTGTTGCTTTTCTTGTAAGAGGTGGCAAAAATAAATGAAGAATAAGGTGGACTTCTGTATGTCTCTGAATTAGGATGGTGCATAGCACCTAAGGAAATAGCATGACTGGCTGGAATGCCTGATTACCTTGTATGTTGCTGGTGAACTTTGAATTTGAAACAACAGTAGTGTTTTAAAGTGCTTGATTAATAGCTGTTACTGATATTTTTTGGATATAGTGTGTTTGAACATTTGAGAAATTAAATTCTCGTACAGATAGAATGTGAAGGTGGGGAGAAAAGCAAGTATTCTTAAAATTCAGTTTAGTATGGAATCGCACATAGAGAAATGCTATTGTTATAATAACTGTATCTAATGGTGGCAAAATGAGGCTGTTTGACTGTCTTAATTGAATTTTCATATCTAATGTGTTTGGATTCTTTTCAAACATGAGATTATTTCATTTTCCTGCATGCTCTAAGATTAAAGCATGGCAAACTTATGTGGTTTTTTTCCTTTTGATTCTTTAGCTATTGTGAACAGCTTTATTCTCACTCCCACCCCACCACCCCATCCTATTTTGTGGGTTTATTTTATAAGAAAAATGTGCATCTTTGAATTCTGTTCCTTACATGTGGTAAAGTCTTTCAAATACATTGATGAAGTGTTCAACTATTTAGCAGAGTTATATTCACATATGTGCAGTTCAGTCATTAATTTCTCTGCCTTGCCCACCATGGTATTTTAGTATTCATTTTTTAAGTTCTTGGATTTCTGTCTGGAGTTTACAACTGCATAGGATGGACTTTTCAGTAACTTATTACTGGTGTGTTTCTTGAAGTGACAATTACTATGCAATGTTTTCTCCTTATGAGATGTGTAGATTTGGATGCAGACAAGATGCAGGATTTATACTGTCTGTCTACATTTATAAAAGTACTATTTAGCTGTGAACGGAGAGGACTGTAGCACAGCCAGGAAAACTTTATTTGATATTTGGGTAAACACTATAAATAGAATTCAGCTGACGCATGCTTTTTGTCTGTTGTTGAAATTCACCTTTAAAAGGATTAATTTCTCAACCCTACCCTTCCGTACAGAATCCTGAATATTAACAGCTTTTCTGAAGGTTAGTAGAACATTGCAGTAACTGTTTTTTGTTCAGCTGTGAATTGTTTGCAAAACTACCTTTTTATTAGTAGCATTTTTGGTACTAAGAGTTGTACTTTAAAAAAATGCAAAAAACTGGTGTCACAGTTATAAATCCCAGTGATCTCGGTGTCAGAGGGATAAAATTTTAATGACTGTGGTGGTTAATTATATATCACTAATCATCTTTCTTTAAAATAGAAGTGGCTGTGTTTCAGCAAATTCTCCTGTCTTCACTAAGACACTATAGTGTGCATTTCAGTGTTGGAATAGCAGCATTTGCAGTAAAATTTGGATTTTACACTGTCCGGTGCTGCATCATCAATATGGAGTGCTCAGATCCTCTGCCAGTTCTTCAGAGTGGAGCTGTGCCAACATAAACTTTTTAATCATAAAGTTTTCTAGTCTAGTTCAGGTAGAACCACGGCATCTGCCTTTCCCTATGTGGTCATGAATTGTGTTGATTTAGGGTTTGCTTCTTTCTTCTGAAGCCAGAGGAAGCTGGAAGGATTTTCTGTTTGGCTGTGTAAAACATCCTTGTATACACTGCATTTTCTTTGAAAATCTGCCGCTGTAGCTGTAGCATCAATATAGCTCTGTCAGTATTGATATTAACAGGAACACTAGTGGGAAGACTTGCTTCCAGTCTTTTACTGCTTTACAGATAATCTGAATATAGTGTGGCAGATAGAGGGAGGGGATAGCACTCTACAGTTTTGGTCCACTCTCCTCTCTTTAGGGGAGCTGCTCAAATGAAAACACTTGAGGAATAATAGCAAACATACCAAGTGTCTTCCTGGCATACTCTCATTTGAGAGCTGTGTCCAGGTAGTGCTGGGAAACTTACTTTGAATAAGTTAATGTATTTACTACAAAGTAAGCAGTCTTTGTGTATTTGTCAATTAATCACGTTATTTTGAGATGTACTTGAAGACATTAAAAAAAAGCATTGTTTTAGTCAGTCTTACCTAGTGGATTGAGCACTAGGTAAGACAAATTCAGCTGTGCACTGCTGATGGCTGGTTGAGGAGCCTTGTGAGTTGCAGCCTTGTGAGTTCAATTTCTGCATTTGCAAATATAGTAATCAGACTGATAACTTTAAGTTGTCTGTGTCAAGATTCTTAAATAGTGTATGATGCCCTTTTGGTCATTTTGACTAAATGTAGGATTTTTTTCCTCCTCTCTAGCTTTTGCTGTGCAGTTATGGTTAAATCTTTATGGTGAAGTGTGACTTGGCAGAGTTAGGTTTATGGTAGGACTCACTGACCAGAAAGGTATTTTCCAACGTAAATAGTTCTATGATTCTATCCTGAAGAATTTTAAAGAATAGCAGAGACTGAAACCATATAAATTGATAAAGCTTTATGACTTATCTGATTGCTAAAAACAGTTCTTTTCTTTACTAGATTACTGATTTCAAGGTGCTATAGCTACATGCAGAGGTTCCTGTGCACTGTAGTTACTGTACCACCTGTGTGTGTATGTGACTTATCTGCCTAGGATGTTGGGCCCCTTGGCTTGCATCTGAAATGATGTTAAGGGTGCAGACGTATGTAAAGAGCAGCTTTTGGATGCCTTCATGTATCCAAAACGGAAGCTGCTCTGCTCTTCTCTTCCATTTGGAGGCATTTATTTCAAGTGGAAAGTATGTTAAGAGCTCCTTTTTGTTTAAAACAGTGCACATCATTGGTGAAGAGATTTGGAAGGGTTTCAGATCTGCTTGTGCTTTTGCATTAAGTGGGTGATTTCTGTTGTTCTTACTCCTCTGTCCTTGCTCCATTGGTACTGTGTCTTTTTCTATATTTTCCCATCATATTGCCTTTTTTTGTGCCAGGAAGAGTCCACCTGCATGGGTGGCGTAAGGTGTGCTTTGGGTTTTGTTCCATGTCTGCAGGCATCCATGGATAAAACAGGGAAATAGGCTCTTCCCAGCTTACATTGAGCTATGCAGTTCCATTAGCTACATTTTCTGTTGCTCAGTGTGGCATAACTTTCCTCTCAGCAGAGCCCCTTCTCTCAGGGCAGTTCTCTGACCTGCCCCTTGTATGTGTGATGACAGGTATTTGTGTCACTTGCCCCCTGTGTGAATTCTTGTGCTTCAGTGAAGGGGAAGCAAAGAGGGGAAAACAAGCTATTAAATTTTTTTTCTTTTGTTTCTTTTTGTTTTCTTTTACTCTGCTTAGTGTAGTGGTGGAGAGGAATCTTCTCCAGGTCGCAAATATTAACAATGCAGCAGGCACAAATGAAAATCCTGTTCCAGTGCTGGGAAGAGCATGGCTGAGACACATGAAGGCTTGGCGAGCATCCTGGCCCTGCACCCTGTGGGGAGTGATCTGCCAGCCTTTATGCCTGGCCGCCATGGTCAAATTCTTGTACCTTCCAGGCACCTCTATGAAGGATGATGTATCCCCTCTTGGAGGCTAAATTTGAGTCTTGAATTAGTCTGTGAATAAGCAAGGCAAGAGAGTGAAATGCAAGATGTGTGAAAGGATTGATGAATCTTGAAAGGCCTGGGCAGCTCCAGTTTTCTAAAATGTGCAAAGAAGCTTTAGTATTTAGACTTGAATAAAGAAATTGACAAAATTAACCATTACATTAGTCTTCAGTTATTCTAATTTATGTTGTTCTTCTCCTTTCTTTGCTTTTTACATCTATTTCTTATAGATTAACAGTATTATTCATTGAAAGGGTGCAGCTATCAAACATAATGAACAAATATTTTGGCAGTCCAGAATGCTTTTTTAAAATTATTTTTAGGAAATAGATTAAGCAGTTAATATGTGATAGTGAGGCACCAAGAAAGAATTAAGCAACCCATCTCTCCTTTGTTTGATCTACGTTAATTCCCTCATGTTGCTTGCTATAGTTCTCGTCTGCTGCCTGCAATGCCTTCCCATCCCAAAGTTAACTATTTCTTCCATGTTGTGGGTAGTGAAGATCCTGATGAGGTGATTTGGGGAGCAAGTCAAGATCCCTTAAGTCCGTTTATGGAAGGCTGCTTAAGCTGCTGTCGCTGGAGATTGAAGGGTACTATGTCTGTCCCATGCTGAGAGTGGTGCAGTTCTTGTAATGCATAATTCTCTGCTTTAAAACTGAAATTGAGTTTATGTTTGTACCTTTGAATGCTTCATATTTAAAAATAAGGGTAATTATCTGTAGTGGTGCATTAAATAAACTACTTTTTCCTCTCTTCAGAAACACTTTTCCCCTGATGTTCAGAGTATATAATTTCTTTTCTGGCCCTGAACATTTATCTTTCTGAAGAATATTTTATGATTAAGAATCCTTGGTCACATCTGGTACTCCTCAAAAATGGTTGCTTTTCCAAGAATAGCATACAGACATGAAATCAGAATCACAAGCAGATGTTTGCTGATATGGCCATAGCTAACCTTTCAGCTTCATGTTTAATTTTAATAAATAACCATCTGTAAAGAATGCAGATTAATAGAGAACAGAGATAATTTCTGTCAGGGTTAATATATTAACTTTACTGTGTTGCTGATGTTGTACTTATTACTATAAAATAGCATTATTGTATAAAATTGTCAGCTGCTGTTTATAGAAAAATGACTTTTGTCATTCCTCTTTTACAACCTGGAAATGTTTGCTTTACTTTAAAGATCACAGGACGACTACCTGGGCCAACAAGGTTGCTAATTATGGCTTAATTCTTTCATCCATTGATAAATTATTTGTCAGAGTGCTGTGGAATGTAGGGAATTTCTGGCTTTTTATTTGCCTTTGCATTTTCAGTGAACTTGATGTGGCTCTTGCAGTTGAAATGGTAAAACTGTGGTATTTGCTGCCTTGACTGCTGCCCTCAAAGAAGCATATTGAAGCTTATTTTAAAAACCCTGTTTCACAAGGCAAACCAATAGCCTTTTGTTCTCTTCTTATATTATTCTCCTTTTAACTTATATTTGGTTTGGGATAGTTCAGCATGTAGACACTGCTGGCAATATTTTCTTTCACTGAAAAGTCTGCCTTTCACTGCTGGAGCAAGAGATGAAGGCATAAACTATGCTGCCCACTGCCCCTGCCCTTCTAAAGGGTCCTTGTCACAGTGGGACCTTAATTGGTGTCAAAATGTATTCAGATGCCATCATAAGGAAGGCATGACATGGGACAATGTCAGAAGTGTCCCTTTAAACAGTAAGAGCTGTAGTGTCTGAATGCTCTAAGCATGAGGCAACTGCCATCTGCTTTCTGCTTGAGGTATCCACTACGTTATGTCTGTATAGCAGCTCTTGGTGTTTTGGGAGTTCAGGATGGAGGTTACTACTCGTGCATCTGAAAAATAAGTATTGGGCAGAGGCAATTTGGGGGAGGAATGCAGGTTACCAGTCTGCTTACCCAAAGGATGAACCTGGTAAGGGAGGGGGGTGGAGTCCGTTGTTGTGGTGGTGACTGGGCTATGCCACCAGCAGGACCCTGCAAACCCTGTCCCCTGACTCCAGAGAGCTGTGCTCGCTGGTGGAGACCCATGGCTGAGCAGGACCAGTCAGCAAGTGCACAGGTGGAGAAACATGAGATGGGTTAAGTGCCAAAACAGGTTCATATAAGTAAACCTGTAGAAGGTGTATGTTTGGGGCTTTTCTTTAGTGTTTATTTATTTATTTGTTTATTTTTGAGTTTAGAAACTTTGAAGCATCTCACTTGATGCTAATATTGACATTCCTTAGAAATAGAGATACACATGGACATAGCAAGTACATTCCAGCATCCAAATTTGCAGATGATTTAGAAGAACTGTTTGGAAAAGATAGCACAGTACTGAGAATTCATTACAGCATTGCTTGCATTGTAGTTGAAATACCTTTAAAGAGAAACTACAGTTGAAATAAGTGCAAGGTTCTGCTTCTGAAGGCATTAGGGAAGGGGTGGGTAGGAGTTTATGTGTTAACAAAATGTCCCCAGCTAGAATATTATTTTACATCTCTTCTCTCTAGTTCTCTCCCTTGGTAATTTACAAATGGAAAATAAAATTTACAATTATAGCTGATTAGATATTCTTACTTCTCAACAAAGTGTGTTTGTGTTCTGTATGCAATTATTACAGAGTTGCTGGGCACAACACGGCAGTTGAATGGGAGTTATCTTTTGTATTCAAGCAATTAAGTCACTTCTGTTTTGTATGAAGAATGAACTATGTTCTCCTCTAACTACAGCATCCTTTAGATGAAGAATATTTTATATTATTTTTTTAAACCAGTAATTATTTTCCAATTTTATAGTAAAAATTAACCTAATTTAATCAAGTATAGCCTGTACAAAAGATTTTGATTATGCAAGTAGTGATTGTGTAGACTGCATTCAGGTTTAAATAAGCAGTGCTCCCATTCTCAATTCGGAAGACATACACTCAGCAACCATGTCTGGCTCCTCTTCCTTCTCCTGTCTCACTCATTTGCATGTGTCCAATAAATGTTGGGCCTTTTAATCCTAGATGTGAATCTGTAGTCCTTGTTAATGAATTGTGTTCTGTCACTTGTGCATCTTGATGTGGATGCTGGAGGCAATATTGAAGCATCTTGTCAGTGCCATACTCTTTTACTGGGAAACTGAAGCAAGGAGAAACAGAAGCACTGGGATTGTGCCTTTTGTTTTTTCTTAGGGTAATTTGAGGCTCGCTAATGGGGCCAACCATTTTCAGATGTGACCTGTGATTTCCCTACTGTTATGCAGCATTCTTAAAACTACTTTTGTTTTGAAGTTTTGAGAGAGCATAGGTTGCATTTATCAGCCTACAAGACATTGTGAATATGGAAGGCTGTCCTTAAGTTTAGAAATGTCACTTAAATCCTTGTCAGGTGCCAGTTAAAGGGCAAATTATATCTGAGCCTTTCAGTAGATTCCCATTAATTGTTTGGTGTACTTTTGATAGTGCTTGTTATTTCAAGGTATTACCATCTTGAACGTAAAGCATATTAATTGCATTATTAATCTTGAGTCTCGTACTGTTCTTCTTGAATGATGGAAACAATGTTATTGTTCTTTTTAACTTTCTTGCTTCTAGGTATGATATGTTTTATTTGAAATGGCTATAAGTAACTTAGAAATGGATAAAGCTTGGAACAAACTGGTGTTGGTAAAATACAGCTGAAATACAATGTTGCAAATACTGAGTGCTCACAATTTCTTCAGGCGTGTCAACTCTGCCTTGTGTTGAAACACTGAAGAGTAGCTGATGCTTAGAGTGAGTTCATCTATTTGCTATCACTTGTAGAAGAGCAGTAGAGAGAAGACTGTCAGATGTGAGAAGTATGACACTGATTATATGGATGATTCTGACTACATTAATTGCTATACAGTATCTAAATATTGCTAATACAGTATATAATAGAAGCGGGTTCAGCTAGAAACAGAGAGGTTTGCAGTCTTTGGCCTTGCAGAATGCACAATTACAAGGCAAAAAAGCGCCTATGTAGCTACTTTAAACTTTGTCTCTGCATGTGACCCGGTCTTAGTGCTTTTACTCGCCTGTGCAAAAGTGACTGTTCCCAGTCTTTGGATTGGGAGTAACCTGCTGGTGTCTCAGCCTGGAGAAGAGGTTGGAGGGATTCACTGAGAAGCTGCCTGAAACCTTGGGAGACCAGTTGGCCCAGACTCCAGCATTTTGTACCCCTTTTGCAGGCTGGTGTGTACCAAAGCTGATCACAATCATCACAGTTCCCCCATTGCTGGAATGCATAAATTATGTAAAAATCCAGGCAATTCATCCTGCAATTCCCAACTTTACCTTCTTATCTTAGGACATACCACATTGCTAAATAGAAATAATTTCGAGGGATATGGGGTGTGTGTGTGTGTGTGTGTAGAGTGCACTCGAAGACCTGACTGTTTCTTGTTGCTGTCAACCAACTGCTGCAGGGCATCACTCCAGGTTAGAAATATTTGATTTTGAGACAATTAAAATATGATGTGAATAGCTCTTAAATTGCTTATACTTCCAGCTTTGATTGCACTTTAGTAGACAATATTTTGGTTGGTCCGCCTCAATGATGTGTTCTTTGCAGGGTTTTCAGCTGCGGCAGTGCTGCAGCTGTCTGTCGGAAGCTGTCATTACTAGTTTCCAAAGAGGCTTCTGCACATTCACTCTTGACTCACTTTTTCCCTGTTTTAGGTGCCCTGAAGTTGCTGCTCCTTAGCAGCGGCCGTGCTGTGATGCCCCGGCATGCCTCATGGCAGAGCTACCCGGCCGCCCCGCTGGAGCGTGGCTCTCCCCTGTAGGGAGCTGGGTAAGTGCAAAACCTCATCATCTCTGTGGATAATGCTGCCTGCCCACGTCTCCTGTCTTCACAAACCTGGTGACATGGGCTGTTCTCATCAGCCTCTTTTTGTGTGCCTTGGCATGCTCTCCTGGCTTCTTGCACATTGCAAGATGGTCTGCTGGGAAGTGGTGGATTTATGTGTGTCTTATTTCTGACATGCTTGGAGACAGTTTCCTCTGGAGAGGTGATTATGTGTTAGGTGGGTAGGGAGGATACAAAGGCAAAGTTAATAGGAGTTGGGCGTGTTCACGGAGATGTGAGCTGTCCCTTCATTGTCTCTTTTTTATTTAATATCTACAGAAGATAAACATTGGGGTGAGGAAGGTAGATTAGAGGAGGTGTATCTGAAATGCCCTCTTGCTCCTCTCTTAAAAAAAAAATAAATTAATTTCTGGAAAACTTATTTTATCTGCATGAACAGGGTTGATTTTTTTCACACACTGTGAGCCCTGTCATCTTTCATGTATTGCTAAGGTTTGTTAGATGGGGCTACCTGTTATGGGATAATTACTTTCTGTTTATCGCTCCAGTTGTATCATTTTCCTCATGCAAAACTAAGGTGTGGTGAATAGCTGGGACTGCCTGTTTGTTCCTCTTAGAAAGATATTTGGTTGTTTTCAGTGCCTGAATTACTTGGACCTTTATTTACGATTTTATCAGTGCATAGGTCACTGTCTACTAGGGAGTCTTGCTGAGATGCAGAAAACTCTGCTTACGATTCTCATATTTGGGAATAAATCTAGATATTTACATATTTGTGGTTTTACAGATGGTTATCGAATATTAGAACTGTGGACTTTTGGACCTGCATCCTTCTCCTAATTGCCCTGGCAACAAGTCCCATGGGTCTAAGGAGAATCTCTAGGAATTAGTCCAGCTGGGCTGTATGTTCAGGAAGAAGGACAATTAAAGTACTCACTGATATCTGATCATTGGCTTTAATTGTATTGGGCAGGAAGGAGAGATATGTCTGAAATGCAGAAATACTGTCTCTTGGTTTTGTATAACTAAGAATAGTCAATCTGAGTCCTCTTGGGTAGTCTTGAGCCTGAAAATGGCAGGAAGAGCTGAGAGGAAATTATCATGTTTTATAAAGACAGTGCAGTCTAATCCTGGGACAGTTCTTCAGACTGTCTAATTTATAGATTACTGATGGACTGTTGTTGTTTGGGTTTAATTTAGACTCTGATGAGGATGCATTTTAATTCTCTGAATTTCCTGGGGCCAAATACTTACATTTTTTGCCTACTACTGTAGATGCTTTAGTGAGTGCCAGCTCACTTATCCAGTAATGGACTTCCATTGTTGGTGTCTGAATTAATGGAGGAAGATATTGCTGATTTTGAAAAATAGTCTGATTCTCAGGAAATTGTCTTTCAAAGTTGTGCTGTTAAGTAGTCATTTCCTGTCTTGTCCCATCATCTTGTTTGGGAGAAGATGATTGAAAGCAAGAGGCTTTTCTGCCTAGAGGCCCACAAATTCAGAGGAAGTCTGTTGAGCCTGCTGCTCTGCCTTCCCCTGGAATGGAGACTACATAGGCAAGAGACTTGTCTCCACAATCAGGGCTAATAAGTTATTTCGTTAAACTACATCACTTTGTAGGTCTTGATAGCACTGACCCTGGGCTGTTGTTCTGGTGTTCAAGGCCTGGTGCATTGAGACAGCTCCTATGGGAGGATTTGCAGCAGTGGTGAATGGTTCCTGTTGCTGAGAAGAAGTGTGAGTATTTGTGTTATCCATGTTGATGTGAAGCTACTTATGAAACTGTTTTCAGCAGAGCATCTTCAGTACATTGGTAACAGTCACTTTAACTTCTGATCGGGTCCTGTTCAAGGAATAATCACTTTGAGGACTGTGGTGGTTCTCTTTCCCTCTGGAGGAATTGCACTCTTTATTGCCTCTTGGGTAGGTGATGTCAGCAACCTGCTTCTCTTATCTTTAGATTGACTCGTGGAGTTACCTCGTCAGTAGGTTTTGTGGTACTGAACTGCCACTATTAGCTCAAATGTTTGAAGCTGTTTCTGTTCATCATGTTTTGCATTCGTTATTGGCTGTCATGAGACAAACTGAGTTTAGATTCACCTTACTGCTGTGTTTGTAGTTCTGAGGACCAGACTCTTGAGTCTATGCAAGACACCTTCTTTGAATCTGAAGTACTTTTTTTAAGTAGGTTTAGTACTTGAAAGTGACCTCCCCTTTGGAATTTTCCTTCCAACCCAAGCTGGGAGATAGCAAAGCTTTGAAGTGGAATCTGAGAAGGTGATGTCTCACTCTTTCCCTGTAGGTCTGGTTAGTGACACTCCACACCTTTTGTATCTGCTTTAAGGAAATATTTTTTGGATTTTTTTAAAAACTCTTTCCACAGTTGAGTATTCACTTCATTAATTTTATTTGGAATAGTGTGGATCTAATACAGTAGAAATTTGCCTTATGGTTGTTTTTAATGGTGCTTTTATGTGTAAGCACTTCCTAGTAGATTTTTGGGGGGGATCGGTTGATTCACATCCAGCCATAACTGACATTCACTGTAGGTTGGTTCTTATTTATGCAAATAATTGATTTTAATCAGTTCGGTTATACCAAATTAACTAGTTTTATTTTAGAGAACCCAATCTCAAAACGATGGGGTGGAGCTGCAGCACACAGACGTTTCCCAGCCAGGCTAAACTGATGTGGATTCCCAGCACTGAGCTGGAGTTTTGCTCCAGCACAGTACAGAGGTATTAGGAGTAGAAAAGAAGCCACTGCAGTACCTGGACTTGGACAATTTTGTAAAATTGAGAAATGAAAGGAATCTTGTGATTGTTTATTGCTGTTGCTGCTACCCTGCTGCTATGAATATTCACTATATGTATTTGGCTAGTTCAATTACATGCTTATTGCTTATCAAACTTGCATATTCAAAAGGTGTTTTTATTTTCACTTCTGCTTTTCAATTTTATTTTTTTTTCTGGAGGTGGTGGGGAGTATGTGTGTTTCCAGGTCACATGGTATTTTATGCTTTTTTATTGCCTTTTGAGTCCTTGTCTTCGAATATATATCCCTCTTGAGTGTTTGCATTGTAAGAGCCCAGGTTGTCCTTGACAGTGTGCATGAGGCATTTGCACCCTGCCTTTCCTGTGCCTGTGTGCATAAAGAAAACAGACATACCTGATAAATTATTTTAATTTTCGGTCAGTGAAATGAGTCAGAATTCTTTTACTTTACAGATTTTCCCTTTCTTAATGTGGTGTTCTCAGGACTATTTTCTCTCCTTGTTCTTTTGTGTGTATCTGGGTATGTATAGTTCTTCATTTCTCTTCTGCTTTCCCCTTTCTTTGGATGTTAATCAAAGGGAACATCCTAGTTTATGGCTCTTATAAGTATTTTCTTCCTTTTTATTAATTTCCTTCTGATCTTTCTGAGTTGACTGTAAACTCTGCCCATCCTGGAATGGGATACTTGTATCACAGATGTTCTTGTGAAGTGTTGAATTGTATGGAGGGAAACTGCATGCTGAGCAAATGCTGAATTTGCTGATCTTTTAAACTCTACCTTGTTTTTTAAAAAAATAATTTACAAGGTGGTTATATGTGTGAACATGTTTACTTCATCAGTCTGTATTCCTTCTCAGACTTTGCAAGTCAACAGACTTGGCACTGAGAGCATTTTCCTATCTATCCTATCTACCTATTCCTATATATCATTTTATATATGTATATATTTAGTAAAATTGGACAAATTCTTCTGAAGACGGCAAAGTTCTGAGAGAGGCAGATGATCTGTAAAAACGAGTACTGCAAGAATCTTTTTAACTTCTTTTGTGCTCCAAGTTGTAGTTCTTAGTTGCTCCTAGATCCTGACATGCTGAATAGAGCTGTGATGAAGAGACCCCATGTTCCTCCTTATCTTTTTCATGCTGGATCAGATTAATTAGTTAATTTATGTTTTACTGTAGCCTTAGTTCTGTAGCCCTCAGCACTGCCCTAGTACATTTTTGGTGAGAACATAAAGATGTCTGTTTTAATTGGAGACTGCTTTCTGAGGTTATAGTTCCACCCTCTCCTCCCCAAGCTGTAGAAATGCTGTGTCTTCCACTGAAATCTCAATAAGGAGACTACCTACCATCACATTTATCTGAGAGGCTGGACACAGGACTTGCTGTGGGCATGACTCGGGCAACATTAACGCAATAAAAGTATGATGCCTCATGGTGAGCCCCAGAGCATCATGCTTTTCCTTAGGCAATGAGTCTTTTCCCATTTTCAAGGCAGATGCATTTGCATCTGAAGGCAAAACTGGTCCCAGCATGTAGCCTGAGAAACGGGGTCCTCTTGTCAAGATGATGCATAGATGCACCAAAGAGCTACACAGGTGTTTGGTTTTTTGGGAGGTTTTTTGGTTTGTTTTGGGGGTTTTTTTTGCCTTGTTCTGTTCAGGAGGATTTAGGGAGGATTTCACAGGACCTTCTGTGGAAGAGAAAAATGTTGCCTTTTAACACAGCCAGCCCTCCCCTGAGGTAGTATTTTAAGGAACCGCTTGATTTCTTCATCTTTGTTCCTCATGAACTGCAAAGCTGTCTTGGACTCTGACCATCTGATTACTCCTTCCAAGAAGGATTTTTACTTTCTTCTCAAATAGGAGAGGGTGAATTTTGGACCTTCATGAATCTGAGGAGGGTGGGCAGTTTTGCAGTGAGAGCTGTAGAAGAACATGTATTTTTAGCAGTGGGAAGCATGATTAGGGAAACACATTGGACCCTAATCTGAAGCTGGAGTCCATCCCATTAATATAAAACATGAGAGCTGATCATAAGGAGTATTAGAATAGAGAGGTTTCCCATGGCATTTGTGAGGAATTTTTATTTGCTGGACATGGTTGATGATCAGTTGGTATTTGGTATTCCTACAGGGTTGACATTGGTGTCAATGTGTTGTAAAATACAAGGCCTTCTGCCCAAATCAGGCTGATGTCTGATACTTGGTAACACTGGGTGCCAGTTGCTCGAACATGGAACCAACTCCTCACTTCTGTACTTTCTCCTGAGTTGTTTTATTCCCCTCTTATCTAAGACCATTTTCAGGGGTATGAGAAATGTGCCATCCTGCATTGTCAACCCTCCTCTGCAGAGTAAAGTCCTTTCATCTTCTGTCAAAGTTCTGTCACGGTTTTGTGTCAACACACCAGTTTCCCTCTGGATTTTCTGTTTGGTTTGTTTTTTTACTGCTAAGTCTTTTACTTATCTGTGGGGCTGAAATTGTTACAGCTTCTTAGTTTTCAGGAGGTCTAGGGACCTGCTATGGAGTTGCTAATGTTTTCCTGCTGCTGGTCACAGCCTGGGAAAGGTCAGTAGTATTACTTAACCTCTGCTGTTCACTGGGACTCTCCCTTCCAGTTTCTGCTATGAATTGGGCCATTGCTGAAGCATCTAGAGATTGTTTGGCCTATGAGTCTTAAGGCGGTCAGAAATTATCTATCATCTTTTTACTTTAAAATGTCTGATGAGGTACAAGGACCAGAACACAAGGCTGGCTGTGCCACTCAGATACGGGAGAGAGTGTGATGCACAGACATGTAAAAAGCAGCAGGTATCAGTCAGTAACATGTTACTGTGTTCTTTTAAAATTAACCTTTGGCATATCCCAGCAAAAAACCTCAGAGCTGGAATTTTGATGATGAGACATAACATGGGGAACATGTTAGAGCAGTCAAGATTGTCGGTGGTGTTCAAATGCTTTTCTCCGTGCCATTTTATTGCTATCTTAATTTTAAATAAGTTGCTCCTGTGATATATAGTCCTGACTGCTTTGGATCCAATATGACTTCAGGAGAAATATCTTCAATATGGAGATTCCTTCTGGCCTATCTTTTTTCTGTTAAAATAATCAAGATTTAAAAAGAACGTGGGGAAAATGGTCATAGCTTCAGAACACAAGGAAGTGGATGTGAATGTTGAACAGTCATCATGGCTGTGCTGGAAAATATTTGTGTAAATTAAATGTGCATTCTTGGTTTTAGCGTGATGTTTTTTATAAAAGACTTAAACCCTACAAAGCAGGTAGTTCTTCAAGGCTTGGCAGCATCTAGACTGTACTGATTTTGTGGGGTAGATAATGGTATTCTCGGAGAAGAACATGGTTAGTAGAGACTTTGTCTTGAAAATTATTTTTAACATGATGAAAAGTGTCTTAACTGTCTGTTTCTTTTCCATTTCTGTACTATTTGTGTCTTTCATTTTATTAGTAAATGAGTGGGGAAAAATGCATCAGGAAATAGATAGGAAATAGATGAAGGCAAGTACTGTTTACTGTGGGAACAGTAAATAAAGCATCTGCTTTTGATTTTTCTGGGATATCAAGAAGTAATGAGAGCAAAGCACTTGTTAGATATTTTTTTCTTGGATTACACTTCTGTATTTGCCATCAGGCTTCCCCCTACTATTTAGAGTTTCTCTTTTCCTCTGTCTTTTTTTTTTTTTTTCTCCCTTTCTTGAAACAGTTGCTTCATTGAAACCAAGACTGAAGCCTACAAAGGAGCCATAGTGCATGAATAATAGAGGATGGAGATTCCAAATGTTGTTGATCTGGGATGGATTTTTCAGTAGCATTTGTTCCTGGTTTGAGATCCGGACGTGACCCTTCCCGGCAGTGCGTGTTTGTGAGGCTGGTGCGTGGTGGTGGTGGGGCCAAGGGAGGTGCATGGTGAGGCTGGTGCCTGCAGCTGTACAGGCAGCACTTATTTACTGTTAGGAAATTAATGTAAACATGACATATGGTTCACCATGAAATATTTTCACAGATGGAATGAGTCTGCAGCATAACCTAGGGATGTAAACTATAGGATTGTTTAGGGTTTTGCTCGATTATTTTTTCTTTGGCTCCCCTCCATCCTCTGTTTGCACACAGCTTAAATCTCCTCTTACCAGCAGTGTAGCTGACATGGGGCTCTGCCTGAAGCTTTCTCTAATTCAAGTGTGTGTCCCATTTTGGGGCATCCCTGGAAGGGGAGCTATGAAGAGGCAGTGGCTGGTGGTTAATCCCAGTCCCTGACTGTGGGGCAGTAAGTAAAGCAGTGCTGAGTCTGAGGCAATGGTGATATTGATTTGGAACCAGGGTGCAAACCTGATATAGCTGTGGTTGGCAATGGGGCCCCCAAATTCTGCTATTCTCAGTGACGCACTTCCTGACATGTCCCTCCTCCTGATGTGTGTACCAGGGAGCTTGTGGCTAGTGGATGTTTAATTTATGGCTTGCAGATCAAAGCTTGCCAGATTGTCAGCATGGTGTTAGTGAAGAATCTTCTGCTATTTTTTAGTGGTATCATGGAGGTTTGTTTGCTGTTCCAAGCTTGTCACTGCAAAAAAAGGGTATTAAATGGGAAAAGAAAGTGGAAAGGTTTGTTGTTTTTTTAAGCATGAAAGAATTTAAGCAAAACCCATAAATCTGTCTACCAACTTTCAAAGTTTTTATTCCTTTAATATTAAGGGCTAGAAGTCTATTGTTTTTTGTGAGCTTTTTAAAAGTGAGTTTCTTTTGCAAACACCAGACTTGAAGAACTAAGGCTTTGAAAAAGCTAGATGATATTGTGAGACTCTGGAGGGGAAAATATAATGCTTATAACACTGCAGATAGCTCCTTAAAGTACTCCCTCTGCTTCCACATCCCTTTATTCTGGGACATGAAAGAGAAACCTGAGCCAATACCGGATTACAGAAGTAGGTTACAAACCTGGAGTTAGGCTATTTGTAGCAGAAGCATTAGAAATTTATTTTATATGCTTATTTTGGTTTAAAAATTTTATGCTTTTGGAAAACTCTGTCTTCCCCCGTGAGAATTCTTCCTTTCAAGTAATTAAAGCAAGACAGTAAGCAGCAGAGACAATGAATTGTAAAATTTCATTGCTGGTTACAACAAGAATTTGAACCTCATCCATCTGTCATAAAAAAAGCCTTTCAAAAAGCAGATGGTCTTGTAACTAAAACAGATCTGAATTCTGGCAGACAGGGTGAGAAATGTGCATTATGAGAACAGGGGAAACATTGCACTGGGAACTGTTTATCTTGGTGGAGTTCTCTAGCCATGAATACCTTTGCTAATGCTATCATGCATGATAATGATCATCAGAGGTCAAAATGAGTGATGTCAATTCCCTTTGTGGGCTCACAAGAAATAATAATTATTATTTCTGGAGTACAGCCTGTATGTGCTTTTTCTGAAAGGTGCGATCTCCTAGTAGGTATTTATGAGAAACTTAGGTGCACTTTGTGTGTGTTAATAACAGGAGGTTCTGCATGGCAAAGATTTAATCCTAAAGTGGAAAATCATGGATTAGCATTGCAAGAAGCTCCTTCAAAATAAAACTCTATACAGTGTTATATTTTATGCTCAGGTATTTGCTCTTTTGGGTGCTCTGTAGCAAGATTCTTAAATTAACATCCCAATTTATAAATAACGCAATCTCTGTGTAATTTAATGGTACTTTAAATGCCAACAACAACAAAATTCTCAAACTTGATAGAGGCTTATTTCTGCCTATTAATCTTCTTTGTGTTTTACCTAGGTGAAGTTATAACTGTATAACTTCATTCAGGATTCTTTCTGTCAAGGAATTCCTGAGTTATTTAATCAGCTTCATCAGATTAATTGGCTGCAATGGATAAGAAAACTTGCTGCTGCCTGTATGTGTGCCACAGATACCATAATCTGTGGCTGATAATTGAAATTCCTAGAGGTTGTGTGTAGCATGAGACTTGGAGCTCAGTAGCCTAGCACACTATTAAAAGCATTTTTGTAGTGACTAAGTGTTCATTCAAAATCACATTGAGCCTTCTCTCAGACAGCAGAAATACTCTCTAGTTATTTTAACCTCTTCATCTACATCTAGAAGCTTTTCCAGTAGTACATAGTGAGAAATTTTCTCAAATGCGGTTGAAAAATATAGTAGCTAGCTCAACACATCCACATTTATAGTAGGAAAATTGTTAAGTATTTCAGACCCAGTCTTTGGTCCATCCTATGTTTAAAAACAGATTAGAAATCTTAAGACAAATATTTTGATAACTATGCAATTATTATCTCCTTATGTCCCAACAAGGAGGAAGATGATCATGAACAGCAGGGTCCTTAGCATCACATGGAGTCTGGGTAGGAGTCTTCCTTATGCAGTCCAGTTTTGGTTTATACTGCAGAAAGCAGGGGGATGTTACATGCTCTCCCTTGGGATGAATTTTATGCCCAAAGAGACAGTACTTGCCGTGTGAATAGAAGAAAAGCCAAACAAAAATCTTTTGCATGATTGGCAAATATGTTATTTGGTTGAAGTGAGGATCCTCCATCTCCACATCATTACGGAAGTACTTCCTTTTAGTGTTGTTCTGTCTCCTGCATGCATGCAACATGAATTAAAAAAAGTTAGGCACAGCAAACAGCTTTAAAACTGTCCCAAGGAAAGAAATAAAACTGCCCAACTTGGTAATTCTCTCTACTGTATGTTTAGCCAATGATATAGAGCAGAAAAGGCCTGTGGCAGATCTTGGAATGATTAGGTTGTCCTCCCAAATTCCTCAAAATGATTATCCTGTTACATGAGGATCAGTGAGGCCAAGTCAGATATGACGATGCACTCTGAGCCCTTCTCAATAGCTAATGGTGTGAAACAAGGTTGCGTTCTTGCACCAGCTCTGTTCACAGTGTTCTTCAGCATGATGCTCCAAAGGTCCACAGCAGACCTCGATGAAGATAATGGCATTTACATCCGATATCGTACCAGTGGGAGTCTATTCAACCTAAGGCGACTGAAGGCCCACACCAAGACCCTAAATCACCTCATCTGCGAGCTGCTTTTTGCTGATGATGCCGCCCTCGTTGCTCACAAAGAAGTAGCTCCTGCAGCACTTAACATCCAGCTTTGCAAAGGCTGCTGAGCTTTCTGGGCTGAAAGTCAGCTTGAAGAAGACAGAAGTTCTTTACCAACCTGCACCTCAGGAAGTCTTCCATCATCCCCACATCACCATAGGCAAGTCAGAGCTTAAGTCAGTCCAGCAGTTTAACTATCTAGGAAGTAACATTTCCTTGCATGGTAAGATTGACAAAGAGGTAGACAACAAGTTAACAAAGCCATACAGAGCCTTTGGAAAACTCCATAAAAGAGTCTGGTGCAATAAACACCTGAAGAAAAGTACAAAGATTAGCGACTACAGAGCCATTGTACTGTCTACTCTTTTATATGGGTCTGAATCATGGGTCATCTACTGCCACCGCCTGCGACTCCTCGAATGCTTCCATCAGCGCTACCTCCGTACAATCCTAAACATCCACTGGACTGACTATGTGACTAATGTCACTGTCCTTGAACAGGCAGGGGTCACCAGTACTGAGGCCATGCTGCTGAGGACGCAGCTGTGCCGGGCAGGGCACATGTCCGGGATGAAAGATCACCGCCTCCCTGAGGTTGTGCTCTATGGTGAACTCGCCACCGGCTGCCGCAACAGAGGAGCCCCAATGAGGAGATACAAGGACTCCCTGAAACAATACCTCAGTGTTGGTCATATTGATCAGTGGTCCACTCTGGCCTCCAATCAAGAGACATGGAGACACACCATCCATAACGCTGCTGCCTCCTTTGAGAATGCACGTAGAATCAGCCTCAAGGAGAAAAGACAATGCAGAAAGAACCATGCCTCGCCACCTAAGGAGACTTTCCACTGCACCTTTTGCAACCGGGCTTGCCTATCCTGCATCGGCCTTTTTAGCCACCAGCGCGCTTGCAGCAAGCGTGGGTAGAGCCCTTCTCATATCTTTGTTCGTGAAGCCTAGCCGTGATGATGATAGACCAGAAGATGTGAAAAGCCTCCAAGTAATGCTGAGTGCATAGGGAAGTTCTTCCAGAGTCCATCAGTCTTTTTCATTATATACAGGAACCTGAGGGCAGTAACAACTCCTGCAGTTTTCATACTCATACATATCCAACGTTAAACTGATATGAATCTGAAAGGAAATGAGCTTTCAGTCTTACTAAAATATATGAATAAAAGATGTGCATATTGGTGTGGGCTTTTCTTAAGCACTGGTGATTCACTTCTGTGGCTACGGTATTGACATGCTTTAAAAATAATTCCTTTTAATGCACGTTGTTACATTTCACTGACCCACAAACTGAAATGTCCTTAGCTTGATAAGTAAAACATTAGAGGGAAGAGACCCAATTCCAAATCCAATCTGCCTTACAGTGATTTTGAACTGTGGCATGTTACCTTGGGAAAGTTTGTGTAGGGCTGAGCTTGAAGGTTTTCCTCGATGCTGTACTGAATGTACATCTTTTGCATCAGCAACTGTTCTGTTCCACAAGAGAGGTACTGTTTGTTGTGACCACTGGGGCACTGCCTGGAACAAGAGGCATCTCTGCTGCATCCGTTGTCCCAGCAGGGTATGTACATCCTAACGCAGAGGCACAAAGGTAATGGGAAAAGGGGAGTCCCTGTTCCGGAGGACTTGGTACTCCATAGCACAATGTGGCATGAGTATGTTAACATATATATGTTAACATATAGTCAGTTTTCCTTATTGTCTGTTCTATTGTTTCAATTTTACATCTGTTTTAACCTTCAGTTTTATTTAAAATTAATCTTGCTCCTCTTTGGAATGCTTGTGTATGTCGAGCTGCTGTGCAGTTTCTCATAGCTACTTTTCAGTTCTTCATAGTAAGCGCAAGTTTTACAGCTGTTGAGGTTAGTCATCACTGCTACACTGCCATCCTCAGATGTGTAACAAATGAATGCTGGGTTTTGTTGAGGACAAGATAATCAGAAGAGCTTTGTTTCTGCCAGGATAGAACGGCTTACTCCATCTCCTTTGACTTTGAACTGCTGTTGGCTGTGGCAGGACTGTAAGGTATGAGGACAGCTGAGCCCCATAAAGCTGCTGCAGAATGCAGAGATGAACCCTGGACAGGAGGTGTAGTGCTGGCCCTGACCCTTTACTCACATCTTTGGGATCCCGTGACAGTGCTTATGCTGGGCAGTAAAGCTATGGAATTCAGAGCGTGTGAGTGCTGTGATCTATAAATTTATCTCCAGTTTTCTGTCATTCCAGTGTGCCAGTGTAAACATTGCAATAAGAAGCTATTTCATTTCCATACAGCTCTGGGAGTGCCTCAGATCACATTTCAATGTATTTTTTTGTGGTCAGTGAGAATGTGCTGTGTTTGTCAAAACTAATTTATTCAGGTCTGGTAGTGGATTCAAGAAGAAAATGAATTTTGCAATTCTGTGCGTGTCTCAGGATCTTGTTTCTCAGACGGATTTATCAAAGAGTTTGAACCCAGCTCCCTGTCTGTTGTCATTTACACCTCTCAAGGGTGCATTTCTCAGGCTGTTGATGCAGTAATTTCTTGAAAATATTAGTAGAAAAATGGGGTTTGAAGAGAAGATCAAGCTTATAGTCTTGAGACAGGAGCAGAAAAGGAAAGAAGTAGAAATTCACAGGCATTTTTGCTATCATAAATTCTGTGAAGTTCTTGAAGGAAGATATGTTCTAGGTTGTGTTAAGAAAGGAAAACACTGTTCTAAAAAGGAGAAAATTGAAATCTTTTGAAAATCTGTAAGAAGGCATCAGTAAAAGCAGTACGTCTGAGGACTACAGTCCCTGAAAGACCTCATCTTTTATTTTAATTTCTCTGTAAAATGTTGTATTATCTTATATATCTATATTCTACTTTAGATCTTATTATACATTATTTATATATACATATTTAAGATATTTCTGTGTTATGGAGTCTTTGCTGCATCCAAGAGCAATCTCCAGCTGCTAACTAAATACTATGGTGAATATTTTTCAGAACGTGGTGCTGCTTAGAAATTGTATGTCTTTAATATGTTTTATAGGAATACCCTTTTTAGTAAGTGTTCAGTGTAAGTTAAATTATAGATTGGGGAACCAGATCCTGCATTAGGAAGCTAAAATTCTGCAAGATTATTCTTTGCTAAGCCCTAGCTTTTCATGGAAAAGGCAACTGAAAAGGGAGAAAACAAACTGTGGTTGTGTTACAGCAAAGGATTAAAACTATCCCACACTGGTCTGGGAACAGTATGGCCATCAGGGGAAAGGGTGATAACTTCAGATGACTTTACTTTGCCAGGAGTCATCCTATTCTTTAATATTAGCTGTTGGAAAGCTGTGATTAAGTGTTCTCTCTCCTGATAAGGGCTCACTGAGAAGTGGCTGACAGGTAGAAACAGCAGCCAAACTGCTGCATGTTGTAGGTGTATGCCGATGCCCAGCGTCTCTTGTCAGCACTGCAGATAAGCTCTAACACAAACAGCCACCCAGAATTTGTTTGGCAGCCCAGTGAAGGGCTGGATGGATTGTACTATGCACAATGTGCTAATTGCCACAAATTGGCTACTCTTGTTTGGGAATGACAGGGTGACTGTGTGTGGTGGGGCTTTTTTTATAATCTAGTTCTTGTATACTGAGCTTGTATCATTTTTATTTTGAGAACAGGGATTTAGAATCTTTTTTTTTTTTTCTGCATTGGCACCAAAGGAAATTTTTGTTAACCTCAGAAATATTGTTGTTTAACTACAATACAAAATTCAAAGCAATTCTATTCAATTGAGAAATGAAAGAAAAAGTTCTGAATTGCAATGCAAAGAACTTCAACATTGTTGAAGTGTTTTTAAAGTATTATAGCAAATGTTTAATTTTCCTTTCAAAGACATTTTAAAGTCAGAAGTTCCTTCTATCTAAAAAGGAGCTGGCTTCCAAAAGTCCCTTTATATCCCCTCAGAGATGGGTGGGATATCTTCTGTTCCTTCTTCTCAACAGACAGGGCCTGTTGTTTTTTCATTTGCTACCCTCCCTCATTCAAATTAAAATATTTTTTAGTAGTTAGAACAGTTCAAGCCCACAAGATGGAGGTGTAAGGAATTGTATACAGAAATGGGGGTGAATGAATATATGTGTCCCCTGTGCGAAAGTATTTAGGAGAACGAAGTCCTCCTGTTTAAGGGGGGAGTTGAGGCTCTGTTCAATTATTTGGTATGGATGGAGATGCTGGAGTTTCCCTGACATGGAGGTTACCCTTTGACACCTGCTGCTACATGTCAGTCCATGATGTGTGGTGGTGGCATTGGTGCGGTACCACCCAGCAGCTGCTGTGAGGAGTGATGGTAGTGACCCATCAGACTTCAACAACACTCAGCTTTAGGCTGCAGGGCAGGTGTCACAGATGCTTCTGAATATCTTGTCTTTTCATGGATAGGAGCCAAAAGGCACTTCTAACCATCCGGAGAAGTAGGAATGGAGAAAGGAGACTTACTGCTTCTGTTACAGCATGTAAGAATTCTGGCACAATATTGACTTCATCTGCTTGCCCCAGGCTAAGGATGCAAAGGGAATGCAGGTTCATGCTAGTATATCTGCTTGTCCTGTCCCAGCCAATTTATGATGTAGATCCTAGGAGCCTGCTGGGTACACTCATTTCTCTTTGAAATACAAAG
Organism: Serilophus lunatus; assembly: GCA_013399895.1. Lineage (NCBI taxonomy): Eukaryota > Metazoa > Chordata > Aves > Passeriformes > Eurylaimidae > Serilophus > Serilophus lunatus. The sequence continues at coordinate 22,202 of VXBA01005810.1, read as the reverse complement.
CTGTTACCTTCCTTTCTTTGTCCAGTTGCTATTCAGAAGGAAGAATGAAGGAGGTATACAGTCACAGGAGTTGTGAATAGGGATGTGATGGCAAGAATGTTTCATTGTATTATTCTTTGCTGTAGTATAGCAAATAATAAAGTGCTCTGTAGTTATAACACTACATATTTGCTATGCTGTGAAAATTGGCAAGCACTGAAAGCAGGAACAGAATTAAGAGAAAACAGTATGTTGGCATGTTTGGTTTCTGTCCAAGAGCTCCAGAAAATGAGGAGAGTGTATAAACAGCAGCAAGAAGATCCTGTATAGTCAAATTGTGCTAAATTGCCTTGTCAGTTGAAAGAAAGCAAATGGAGATGGCAAGATTTTCAGAGGGATTTAAACAGCATCTAAAGCAGGAAGCAAAGATGTTGAAAGGGTATTTTTGTTTGTTTTCTTTCCTTGCAGTTGTTTTTTTATCCTAATTTTTTAATCTTTTATATTCCGAGTGGGAGAATCCTGGATTGCTCTTTCATTTAGCAAAAGTGGCAGTTGTCTGTGTAATACTGTGCAAAGCATAAGGTAAATGAGAGAACAGTTTGAAGGAAAGAGCAAGTTTACTCTGATTAAGAAAATCAGTGTCATGATTGCTATTCAACTTGCTAAAGCAGAGTTGCCTGCACTGCTTATTTACTTAGTCTTTTTTTTCTTTCCCTTTTTTCCCACTTTTTAAAGGGGGGTATTAAATGTAAGGAAGTAGTTGTTATATAATCCTTGAAGAATCAAGCTCTTAAGAGTTGTTTAACTTTATAGATTCAATCTGGTTTAAATCACAGTAAAGTTTTAGGTGAGTCCATAAAGGTACTTTGAGAGGTATCCCAGATTTTATTATTTATTTAGTTATGTTTTTCTTAATACAGATTTTTTTTTTTTCAGTTTTCTGCTGGGGTTAAACACAAATAACACACAAACATCTAGCAAATGAAGAGTTGCACTCCCCTAAAATAAACCCTTTTATTAGCATTTTTGGCTGCTTAGTTCTAAACCATCTGTGGTGTTTTCTTGCAAGCACTGCTAAGCCTGCTAAGGCTCTGTGGTCTCTGAAGTCGTGCCTCTCATTTCAGGAGCAGTGAGTTGCCCTGTGGGCTGCAATCTGTGCACATCTTCCTGTTCTCTAGTGGGCCACAGAGAGAACAGAACTTTTCCAGATGTGCTTATGCATCTCTTCGTTCTGCTCTAGGTGCCTGTGAGCACCATGTGTGGATTCAGGTGACGAAGCGAGGATTTGATGCACCTGAGACTGTTGTTGGCCAAATACATTTGGGTTGGGTTTCTATCTGAGTTTTCTTGCTCTTCTCAGAAGCTACAAAAGTTCTCAGCAGCAGAGGAGATGCTCTGTGGGGCAGTCAAAGCTTGGACGTTGTACAGAGGACCCTCTTTTTTGTGAAGATGTGACGCTTCTTACCCAGATGATCATAAGATTTGGAGATTAGATGTAACTTACTTCTCCAAATAAGGTGTAATGGTTTTCACCCATGTGGTGGGACTCTGATCATAGGTTGTCAGTTCATCATATTATGGCAGAAGTGCTGTCTTTGAAATACAGGAAATGCCACCTGTAGGACTAACATTTTCTGACATGTCTTAAAGAGTCATTGGGCTTGAGGTGAGATTGAGAGAAAAATGTGGTGTTTCATGAAATGCAGGAGTTGGAACTAGATGGTTAAATAGTCTTCCCTGGCCTTAACCTCTATGAAATAGTAGATCTGTTTTGCTGAGGGCTTGTCTTTGAGGACTGATTTAGCGCTGTATCCTGCAGAAAGATATGGCACACTTTGGAGGTATTTTCTGGGCTAGCCAGCAAGGTGTAATAATTACCAGTTGCACAAATCATTAGAGTCCTTCAGTGGTATTCACGGACTGCTAAAGTAGGTGGAATAAAATGGGCCTTGTCCTTTTGTTGTAGCTGCTGAAAGATTGCCAGGAGGACTCCTGAAATATAACTTGCCCACTGGTACTGGCTGACAGCCAACTCAGCATGAGCCAGCAATGTGCCCTGGTGGCCAAGAAGGCCAATGGCATCCTGGACAGCATTAGGAATTGTATGGCCAGCAGGAGCAGGGAGGTCATTCTTCCCCTGTACTCAGCACTGCTGAGGCTGCATCTTGAATATTGTGTCCAGTTCTGGGCTCCTCAGTTTAGGAAGGACGTGGAGATGCTTGAGCGTGTCCAGAGGAGAGCAACGAGGCTGGTGAGGGGCTTGGAACACAAGCCCTATGAGGAACAGTTGAGGGAGCTAAAGTTGTTTAGCCTGAAGAAAAGGAGACTCAGAGGTGACCTTATCGCTCTTTACAACTTCCTGAGAGGAGGTTGCACTCAGGTGGGGGTTGGCCTCTTCCACCAGGCAGCAACTGACAGAACGAGAGGACACAGTCTCAAGCTGCGTCTAGGAAGGTATAGGCTGGATATTAGGAAAAAGTTCTTCACGGAAAGAATAATAAAGCACTGGAATAGACCGCCCAGGGAGGGGGTAGAGTCACCCTCTCTGGACATCTTTAAAAAAAGACTGGACATGGCACTTGATGCCATAGTCTAGTTGAGGTGTTAGGGTATGGGTTGGACTTGATGATGTTGGAGGTCTCTTCCAACCTAGTTATTCTGTGATTCTGTGAAAAAAATTATCACTGACCTCGTAAATCTGGAGAAAAACTAGGTGAACTAATTTGCTGAAAATTGGCTTGGAAATTACTGTAAATACAAGGTGAATGTTGTGCAATTCTTGGGACTTTCAATGATCCCAATCTTTGATTTTATGTTGGAAAAGGTCATCTACGAACTAAAACAGTTTAAAAAAAAAATTAAAATGTATACTTCATGCGAAATTGTATCAATCTTGTCATTACTTGTTGTCGACTAATCTCTTCTTACCTGAGAGGTACTGTGAAGCCCAACTACCAAAAAAGAAGACTGTACATCACGATGAAATGGACCCTGCTGTTGATGAGTATATCCAAGTGAAATGGGAGAGCATTTACCATGTTGTCCCTTTTCTTCCTTTTTTTTAAAATGCATTAGTGAGGGGAAACATAACACATACTTGGTTACGCATGCTGGGGCATGGTCAACTTCTGGTTAGCCAAGTTTCATGCTTATCTGCAGTGACAGGCATTCACAATTAGATCTGTTGGTCTTCTTACCCAGAGCTGCACTTGACCTGATTTCTCTGTGCAATCAATTCATATAAAACTGGATGTCAACAATCTGTATTAACTGTGAATCCAATTCTTATCAAAATGAGTTGCCCCAATTTGGGGTGAAACAAACAGTTCATGTCTCTTTTTCCAAAAAGGGTAACATCTGTCTGGTAAAGCTGATTATCCAGAAGTGTTAGTAAAAATGTCTGCATGTCTACAGAGGAACAAATAATTTGCCTTAGGAAGAAAAAAAAAATCTTGCTGTTACTTCTGAAAGTTACGCTGATTGATATGGTGATTTGTTGTCCCAGAATGCCTGAAGATGAATTAATTGTGTGTGTGGTTGTTTATGGGGTGGAATTCCTTCTCCTGAGGGTATGAGAAGGGCCGCATAATGAACCTTGTGCATACACTGTACTCTTAGTCTTCTTGCATTCTAGAAATGCTAACTCTTACAACCATAAAACACAATTATCCTCAAGACATGCCTGGTACAGTTGTGGGAACAATTCTGAAGCAAAATGACTATAATATAGCTGAATGAAGAAGTCAGGTGGTTTCTTTTAAAATTGCAGGGTAGATCATGTTCAAAAAAGAATTAAATATTGTATGAGGGGTGGAAATAAATCAGAGCAGAGCCTAGATTATAAAAGTAAGTTGCTGGAGACTATAACCTGGTTTCCTCAATGAGTATTAATCCAAATGGTGTATAGCAGATATGGTGATGAGTAATAGTAGTTAAGCTAAGGATCAAGAGTCTAATTTTTATCACGTTTTTAGGAAATATAAGACCTACTGTTGCATAGCAACAGTCGAAGGTCTAGCAGTATTTGCACTTGAAAATATTTAGTGGTTTGGGAAGCATTAGATGGCTGATGAGACAGGTAGTGAGGAAATGATATTATTCTCTTAGGATACTGGTTTAAATTCAGTCCTGGTTGTACTGGCTGAAGAACATTAACATCCAAATTACTAGCTTGATGTCTGTTATTGGTCTCAGTCCAGTTTTCAGAGCACCCATATTCACATTTCAAAAATGATTTCTGTAATTGGCAATGTTGTTGGCATATTCTGAAGGCAAACCAGATACAAACAGCTGTGGAGGCAGCCACAGATCATACTGCTTCACAGCACTCCTGCCTCATTGCAGAAGGCTCCCTGCTTTGGTCCTACTGCCAAATAGAGGGGTTTCTTCTCTTCCTAGCTTTCTGTACACCTATGTGGTGAACTTGAGAGCACATTATTTAAACTTCATACGATCCTGGTATTTTTGTTGCATTTTATGTTAACTGTGTTTTGAATAAAAGATGCTGCCTATGATATTTTTCATCTTTTGAGATCCTCCTGAATTATGTTACATTTAAATTTTTCAGAATGAAATGTGAGTTCCATTGAAGGTAACAGTTTTCCAGAAATTTGCAATCTCTGCCATAGGGGTTTTCAGAAGGTCTGTGTTCTTCTCGCCTGGCACATCTGGAAATAGTTGGTCTGGAAAAAACAGGAAACCATCAGAAGATGCTGAGGAGTAAAGCTGCTGGAACCACATGACAAGAATTTGAAGTGCCTTAAATGCAGTTCAGTAGTGCTGTTCCTACATTATCTGTTTTTATTAGTCAAAAATTTATCAGCCTTTTGTCAGAAGAGCTTATCAGATGCTCAGTATTGCCTGAGCGCATATTATAGTTGGATAAGGGGTGTTATAGAGTAACAATGAGCAAAAGGCCTAAAAACTGGCAGCTAAGAGCATATGACAGTCATAAGAGTACTTGCTACATTTTTTGTAAACATCTAGTTTTAACTTTTTTACTAGTATTCAATATGATTTAAAGGAAGCATGTATGGTAGAAGATCTCCAGAGTAAATCTACAACAACTGAGAAATGTGGAAGAGTTTACAGATGTCCTTTACTACAGGAAGATTTCACTCAATGCCAGCGCTGACTGTTCTTTTTCTTAACTGCCTAAACTAAGCTTAATAATGAGCTCCATAATGAGAGAGGTCCAGATTTAAGATCTACTAATCTTTAAATAATCACCTCAGAAAGTATTCTGTCATTGAATCCAGTTCGTTTCTTTAATGTAGGAAACCTCAGGATGTACTTAAATTAAATGAAGGACAGATTAAACTACTTTTTTTCCGTAAAAACACGTCTTTGAATCTTATTTTTTAAATATTGTAGCCATTTCTGGATAAAGAGATTTAAAATTATTTAATTTCCATTGCTTTTTCCAAAGGTAAAAAATTATGCTTATATCATTTGATTGTTAAGGTAGTAGGAGGGGTGAGGAAAGGTGTTTATTAGTGAAATCACTCATATTAGCCAAGTAAATAAGGGATAAAACTCACTGGCCTCCTGTCATGAGACTAATTCTTGTGTGGTTTGGAGATCTTGTGATTTTGAAGGTCTTTGATAGAAAGCTTACCTTTAATATCTGGATGCAGCCCCAGCATGTTTAGAAGTTCAGAGGTTTCTGCCTGCTTATATGAGAAGGTGAAATGTGACATTTCTTACTCAAATCTGGGCACATAGCAGCAGATTTTAAAACACATGCATGATTGTGAGCTTTGTAATGTTTTATGGTACTTGGAAGCTGAAAAACTTACTGTGTGTTCTTAAGTGCCTTGTTTTTTCCTCTGATTTTAGAGTATCTTTTTTCTTTTGACAGTAAAACTTCATATAGTGCATGGTGTTATAGTTGCCTTGCACTCTTCAGTGTGAGACAAGGCAAATTTCAGATGTGATTTTTGATTAAATGGGAAGTGATGCCCTCTTAAAGGAATTTTATAAAATGCTGAAAATTATTTCCCATGCAAAGCACACGTACTTTTTCCTGTGGGGGAATTTTGCATTTAATCCAAAGGATTATGGAGTTTCTGTTACCTTAGTGTCACTTGTATCCACAGTAAAATGGTTAATTGTGATCTGCTTTTAAATCTCAGGATCTGGTTCAGTTTACCTTTGTATTTCAGTACCAGTCATATAAAAACTGGAAACAGAGGGGAATATACCTTATATGTATAGTTAGGGCCAGCATCGGCATGTGAATGCTGAGAGGAATACCTCTTATTTCCCTGTCCCTGTTCTTGTTTAACTATAGTAAGCTCTACTACTCCTTTGGCTTTAATGGGAATTCTGCATGCCCCATATGTCCAGAAAACTACTAATATTCACACAGATTCTTAAATACAGTTTTGATTTAAGTGCTTATTTAAGGCACCTCTGGGCTGGACTTCTAAGCAAACTTGATCTGAAAAGAGACTGAATATTCTACATGCAAGTATCATAAACAAAAAAATAGGTTAAGTTAGTGCACAAATTACTTTGTTGTTTTTACTTTGGCTGAAGAAATCTGCTAGTGCTTCTTGACATTTCCAATAAGAATTGGTGGAAATATGTGCAGAATCTTGAAGAGATTAATAAAACATTTTGTTTCTTGGTTGCTCCTGTACTTCAGTTGTGTTTTCATAAAGTGACCGAACTTTGAATTAATTTTCGTATGAAGCTCTTCTAAGGTAATATTTTTAGGTTTAATGCATTTTCACCTTTTTAAATCAATTTTGTAGCAGTACTTCTTGTTTGCTCAGTGTCTACCAGGTCAGCTGTCGTGCCTTTATATGTATAAACTTCACACGCCTTTTATATAAAACTCAAGTTTTTATACACATAAACTTAATGCAAGTTCTGTAATTTGCAGGGATAATTTGATTGTGATCAGTGTATCTGTAGGTGGTTTTCCCTTAAGGGACTAGTACTTAAATATATAACCCTAGGATTTTTGTGTTTACAGAGCAAAACAAAGATTATATTTTCAGTGGAATGAGCTATTTCTCAAAATAAACAAACAGCACCCTCCAACACACACACTCTTCTTAGTGCACTTAAGCCTGTTTGTGACTTTTAGAATAGATTTAATGTTTCTCTTTTTTTAAAATTGGTTTGATACATTCTAAAAATTAGGTAAAACATGATGATACCTATCCCTTTTTCATTTTTCTTGAATTTTCATCTTACTGTATCACAGAAAAAAAAATTTCCTATTCTTTTGCTTTGAAATATGTGATTATTTTGGTTTTAAAAGATTCTATATTAAATGCACATATTTCAGATGAAAAATATATTTAACCTGTGTGGTTATGTAGTCTGCATATGTAATTGAAGTGCTACTCTCAGAAAACTGACTTTATACATCTCTTGATACTTCGTATCATTAGATGTTGTCTTGAGTCATTGAAATGACTGAAGTGCAGAGTAGGGAAAGGCTTTGAAAGAGAGAGGTTTAGGACCCAAGAAAGGAAGGAGCTTTCCCATGTGAATTGGTGAGACACCACACCAACAGGACCTTTATTACCAGGGCTTGACACTCTGTGGGACATGTCAGGCAATTTATAACACACACTGAATGCTGAATAATCCTCAGCATAAAATCCTGAGGCAAGTGGTAGGCAGGGTGTCAGACTTGCCAGCCTGAATGACGAAAGGAAGCGAGTAGGTGCCTGTTTCCAAACACTGATGCTGTGTAAATGGCAGCTTGTGGGAGAGTCAGTCAGTGAGTGGATATAATGCTGTAAGTGGAAAAATTATCAGACAGAGAAATAGAGATGCATTAAAAATATGTACAGGAAGGAGTTTGCTGCTCCTGGGGATGTGCTGGCATGCTTGGCGCCGACAGGAGGTGATGGTTGTAAGGCGGGAGGAGCCCTTTGTGAACCCAGGCATGCTGCAGTTCTTTGGTCTGAATATGCTGACGTTTACGGGCTGCATATGTGATCTTGAGATGTTTATCTTTCTTCTGCTCCTGTCCTTCAGCATGATAATCTACATCCCTTGGCTCTGAATCATGCCTCTCTGGTTTGTTGCTTTAACTGTCCTTCTGGTTGCATTTGGCTGCAAAGCAGTGGTTTGGCTGGATTACTGCTGGCTTAGTCCTTGCTCTCTCCCCGAGTGAGAGCAAAAGCACATATGCTGCTTTTGGGCAGATTTTTTTCCCTGACGCGAAAATCCAAAAAGATTAGAAAAAAAATTAGTTGGTAAAATGATGGCAGAGTTTTAAGTGAATTCCTGTTTCTGTAGATACCATCAGAGCAAGGCTGTTGCTTGAACGTAGGCAGGACTCATCCTACCCACTCAAGAAACAGGGCAGAAGCAACTGATGTAATGCAGAGGCCAGTGGCTTTGTCATTTGACCTCTGCCAGCAGCTGCTGACTTCAAATGCATATTGCTTTATCAGATGTTGCAAATAACTAACTGCATGTAACCAACTTCTTGTGGGATTCATAGGAGCATCTGTTCTATTTAAGTTTGGTAGGATGTATGGGAATGGGAGAGGGAGACGGTGTGATCCAGGAAACTTCTCGTTGGCTCCTTGAATTGATCAAAACCTACCATAATTGCATTCCTCTGGAGCACAGTGTGAGACTTCCTTCTTTTATACTTCAATTTGAATTTTGGGGAGCAACTAGTCATATAATGTAACCTGAGAAAACTAGAAACTTTTGGTAACCTCTTCAGGTGATTTAAAAAAAGGTAGATGTATCTGGTAGAAGCATAGGCTGAGCATGAGGTGCTCTAGTGTGGAGAAACCTTTCCATCCCAAAGGATTTAATTTTCCAGGGATGAAAAGAACAAGCTTAAATTTGGAAAGACACTAATCATGCCATGTTTATGCTTACTTTTCTGCTTTAAATACTCTAACGCAAAGCCAGTGGGATTATGTGTATTGATACATGTGACGTTCGGGTCTGGTTTTTTGTTTGTTTGGGGCTTTTCCTGTTGAAAAGACTTCCTGGAGAACAAAAGAACCTGCATTCTCTAAAGTAGAGATCCTTGAACAGCTTGTGGCGGGAAGGTGGTCCTGTGGTTGTTTTTTTTCATTTTTATTTTGTTTTTAGGATGGGAGATCCATGCTGGAGGTGGAGCTCAGGGCTGTTGGGAGGAACTGCTGACAGTCATGGGTATGGGAGGCAGAGCAACAGGGCAGTCTTTGCTGGTGGCTCTGCAACTCCTGTTTTGTTGGCTGTGCTAGGTGAATGGAGCTGGTTATATGCACGCCCAGCAGTGTTCTAGAAACACAAGGCTGTGTCTTAAATGGAATAGCATTTCCACGGAGAAAGGCTAAGGATGAGCCATCTCAAATGAGATTGGCACTACTTAATGTCTTTTAGATGTGGCAGCACAATACCGCTTAATTTGCGGGTGAAAGGCCAGCTACTCTCTCAGTCTGAAGCTGAGTTTCTGCAGATGCTGGCTGTCGTGATCACAGAACAAATTGCTTAATTTACTGACTTAAGAGATGTCTGCCTGGTAATGCAGTTTTGTCTTTTTCTTAATCCTTTGAGTAGCTGAATCTAGGGCTGGGAACAGGAGTGTAGCATAACCTACAGCTGCAGGGCCAAGGCACCACTGATAATTGTTTCCACGACTTTGCACACAAAACAATTGCTTTCCTTCAGGATGTTGTTTGCCTGTGACTTGAAAATCATTACAAATCTCATTTAGAAACTTATGGTCTTTCAGTTCCACCTAATATAAATGCTATCTTTTTTAATGGCTTGTATTTCAAGTGCTTTATAATTTATTTTTTTTCAGGTTTTTTGAGTACTACTTCCTATTCCTTTCATAGCTGTGTGTATGCTCATGACTTTAGCACTCAATCTTTTTCTGACATTCAGTAATTTTTACTGTGGCAGTAGTTTTGCTGAAGTAACTACTGAGTACTAAGTAGTCAGTCATTGTGTTTCCTTATTTTAATCAAAGTAGAGGATTTCTGTCACTATGGCAAATATGTATGTGCTTGCTTGTTTTGAAGTGAATGCATTACATTAATGAACTTGGCTTTCCTGAGTAACAGGTAGATAAGATAAAATATATTTAACTCATAAAGGTCATTTTGTCTTACTTGAAACTGCTGCTCTATTAACTGTAGTGTTGTTACATCCCAGCCTTGGAACCACCAGCTCACTAATGACACTGGTTTTCCATGTTTTTGTGGAAAATGAATGATTACCCATCTATCTTTCCATGGATCTGAACCATGATTTAACTTTGATTGTAATTCTAGGAAGGAATATAATAAATTTAAAATTGCAACATTTTTGTGAGTTTGTTGTGTTGTTTTCTCTTTGTAAGATTTCTGGGGAACTTTAAAATGTTGGAGCAAACCCACTGTCAAACCCACTGTCACAGTGTTCTTCCAGTAAAAACAGTGGACTTTATTTATTTAGTGGAACCACTATGTACCCACCAAAGCTGCTCTATCACTCCCCTCCTCAGCTGGGCAGGAGAGATCACTCAGCAGTTAATGGGCAAAATTGACTTTAGAAAATTAGTTTGATTTGATTAGGTAATAAATTAGTGTAGGGTAATGAGAATTCTAAACTAAATCTTAAAATACCTTCCCCCACCTCTCTCTTCTTCCTGGGTTCAACTTCATTACTTGTTTTCTCTACTTTCTCTCCCCAAGGAGTGCAGGAGGATAGGGAATGGGGGCTGCGGTTTATCTCATGTAATCTCTACCATTCCTTCCTCCTCGGGGGGCAGACTTCTCAGACTCTCCCCCTGATCCAGCATGGGGTCCCTCCCAAGGGAGACAGTCCTCCACCAACTTCTCCAATGTGACTCCTTCCACAGGGTGCAGTCTTTCATGAACAGACTGCTCCAGCAAAATCGCTGCAGTGTGAACTCCTCTCCAGAGAGAGATCCTGCTCCAGGGTAGGCTTCCCACAGGGTCACAGCCTCCTCTGGAAATGCACCTGCTCCAGCATGGGGTCCTCTGTGGGCTGCAGGTGGATCTCTGCTCCCCTGTTGGCCTCCATGGTCTGCGGGGGCGCAGCTGCCTCACCGTAGTCTTCCTCTCAGGCTGCAGTGGAGTGTGGGCTCCAGTGGCTGGAGCACCTCCTCCCTTTCTTCTACACTGGTCTTGGTGTCTGCAGAATTGTTTCTTTCACCTCTGTGGGCTGCCGCCTGTGCTGCTGTTAGTCCAAGCAGGTTTTTTCCTCTTTTAAAATACATTTCCCTAGAGACTCTACTACGGTTTCTGATCAGCTCGGCCGTGGCCAGCAGCGTGTCCATCTTGTTCCCGGCTGGCTTTGGCTCTGTCAGACATGTGCGAAGCTTCTGGCAGTTTCTCACAGAAGCCACCCCTGTAGTCCCCCACTACCACAACCTTGCCATGCAAATCCAAGATGTTAAAAAAAACCCAACAAAAACCAACCAACAAAACCCCAAAAATAAAACCTAAGAAATTGTGACAGCTTGATTACTAAGAGATAATAAATAACTTTTTATCGTAGTAGAGTGGATTGGTTTGTTCAGTTTTTTTAAATAATACTTGTCATTTTCTGGCCTCTACTGTAGGCTCCTGTAAATGCAGTTAAATCACCAAGAAACAGCAGGACATTTGTACATGCCGATAGTAATTTTTGAAGAAGTGTAAATTAGAAACCACTCAACTGTTACTAGCCTGAGTCTGTTGCTCATGGAGTTTCAGAGATACAAGTGCTAGGAGTATACAGATTAGCTTGGAATCTGAAAATAAATATTCTCTGTCAACTGAAGGGTTTCTCTTTTAGCTCATTGTGAAAGGGACAATTTGATTATAGGGCATTATTGGTATTGGTACTTGAATGTGTTCACTATTTAAAATTTTTTGGATGATATTGTTTTTTCAGTTCCTTGCACAGATGTCTTGCAAGAACTACGATGCAAAACCAATGTTGCCTAGGATTCATTTCCACATAGAACATCCTGCATTTACTGAAGAAAATGCATCACAGACAGCCAATCTATTTTTATGAGTAAATTTTATTCACATTTTTCTTTAAATATATTCTCATACTCATTTTAATAAATTAAGGACACTTTAAAATATCTGTGCAGTTAAATTATATCCGTTAAATGACGACTTCTTTTTTCCGTTCCATTTTCCCATACATTGTATGCTTTTCTGTGTACAGTGCAAGTACCTTTGTTCTAGGTGTCTTATTTTTCTGTAAAGTGACACAGAACAACAAGCATCGGTTGTAACCTTGTGTCTGCTTTCCTCCACACTTGGATCTTCTCAAAGGTAAAGTATTTTAGAATTGTGTCTTTGAGCCTTTGCCGGTGGATGTTGATAAGACAGAGGGGGAAACAGGCTTCTTGTGCTATGAAAAAATCTACAAAGTCCTCCAGGATGCACAGGTGAGTAGACAATCACCTGTAATATTCCTTTATCTGTTAGGAAAGCAGTAAGCAAACAAAGTGACCTCCTGCCATGGCATAATTATGTCTGATTCCTTACAAAAATTACTGATGCACTTATTAGCAGTTCAGGTTTGGGCCTCAGTATGTGTTGATGAGTCAATGTAAACCTGTTAACAACAGTTAATTACTTACAATGTTTTCTGCAACCTTACAAGATCTATGCAGTGCTATGTAATTTAGTTGTCACAATTGTGTTAAATTTCTTGATATTATCTGTCATAAGACTTTTCAGCGAACACAGAGATAACATTTTTCTAGGGAACTTTTGAACCTTTGCTAAGACAAGATGTGTGAAAAATACTGAAAAAGTAGAGACAAATTTATGAGTTGGTAGGCGCCAGCAGTCTAATATAGGAAAACACCCCACAATTAAAAGCAGTAAATTCAAAGTTTGAATTCTAGCCAAGTGTCTGAAGGCACACTGAGAAAGAAAAGTGTAAATATTGCTATTCTTTTACAAGAAAGGTTAGCATAGCTTAGACCATGAATAGGCAATAAAAATGCAAGAGACCATGGCATAGTTGGTGAGATACCTATATAATAAGTCATAAAAACTGAGCTGGGAACTGCTGAGAACTTGAGAATATTTTTGAGGTAATTTCTTTAGCTCTTGATCTGTCCTAGGAAGGATGAATTTGGTTTTATCTGTAATAAAGAATGAAGTAGTGTATCCTGTGAAGCCTTTCTCTGGTGAGAAGAGGGGTGGGCAGAGCCACTTGAAACAGTCTCCAGTGAGAAAGAGGAGACCTTTTTTAGGATTGCAGCTCTTTAGTCATCTCTGTACAGAGGATTAATTTCTTCCCTCCTTCCCTAATGCTTTTGCATTTGCTTCTGTAGCATATGCATTCCTGAACTCCAGAGGTGTTTCTTCTCTCAGCTGCCTCCACATAGTCTGGATGCATCCTGGTGATTCAGTGATGTTGATGTATAAGTGTGAGGAGACCTCTTTCACTTGTAGTCAGTAGCAAAACTTCCCAGATGACTTGCTGGGGTGTTATAAGAAATCTCGAAGGAAACAGTGGACTTTTTTACTTGGGCTAGCCCCTGCTGGGAGCCCATTCTTGGCCTCTGGGTTGATGGTAGAGAGCTGAGACTTCTTTCAGTGTGCCGCCACTGTTGTGCAAAATCATGTTTCATTGTTATGGTCAGTAAAACTCAGAATCAGAGAAACTCTAACAATTGTACATGAAAGATTTTTTTGACCATTTAATTGTTTTAATGCTTAACAGAATCTCTCTCTTGGTGTTGTAGAAGATCATATATAGGACCTCAGGGATGTCATTTTTCTGAGGTAGTAAGAAAAGCTTGAAATGTCAAGCAGTTTAAAAACTGCCAACTTAAATGCTTTTTGGAAGTGAAGGAGAAATTCAGTTGTACAAACCGTCTCAGGGGAGTCTGTGTGTTTTGGATGTTGTAATAGTTATGTGCACTGTTACAGCAGCAGGAGTTCTATACAGAAGTACTTTCCTGCTCTTTCAGGTATCGCCTGCATGGCTTTTTTAATGACTCTGGTTGTTCTCTCCCATCCCACATTGTTTTGTGCATTAAGTAACACATCAGAAATGATGGAAATACAATGAATGGTCCAACAAACAGAAGGCTGCAGGGAGGCAGGCAGTGCTCATCAGCCTTTCTTTTAGACAAGGCTCAGAATAAAGCTTTTAGGCCAGAGTTCTCATAATTTAGGGTCCTTTTTTGGTGCAGTTAAGTGGAGATTACTCTTTTCTAAAAACAGAACTGGAGAAAATTTATACTGTCAACTCAAACTTCTACTTATTTATTATTTTTCCTCTGTCTTGTAAAATATCAATAAATGATTAGAACAAAGGATAATCTTTCAGTTGAGTGTCATTCTCTGCTGAAGTACAGTAATGGTCACTGCAAAACAACTAGCTACATGAAAGCAGGCACCAAAGAAGGTATTTTATCTCAGAAGCACACCATCCTAGGGTTTTCTGGAGAACTTCAGCCATTTCCATTTGTCTGCTTGAAAGCCTGATTTTCTGCATTCTGTGAAAGTGAACCAGTCAGTTTCAGGTGTCAGCAAAGAGAGCTAAAACTCTGAGGAAGCTCATGTGGGGTTCTTTGTTGCCATTCTGTGCCACTGTAATCTGGGCTGAGTTTCTTCATTTAGCTGCTGTGGTAGAAAACCAGCAGTGTCCTAGCTGATTGTATAGTTCATAGGGTGGAGCTCTTGTTTCAGGAAGAAAACAGACAACAGGTGCTCTAGCGTTTGAACACAACCCTGGGGTTTTGCCTGATCTACCAAGAATTCCAGGGTTTGAGCCTAGAGGTGACAGGGTACATATGGAAATGCCTGCTTGTCCAGGCAGTCACAATCTTCTTATTAATGATGGGTGGAAAGCAGAAGCTCACCACTCTTCATTAATCACCCAGAATTGGAGAATTCAAACAGGCTTTCCTATCACTGAGATAATAAAATGGTAGTTACCATTTGTCATGGGGCCTTGTAAGAGGTCCAGCCAAATCCTTTGGCAGCTTCCCCAACCTTACTGAGATGTGGGTTTGAGTAAGTAATGAGGCCATTAAAACAGCTGGCTCTAGGAAACAGGCTTGGATTGAGTTCTCACAAGTTAAAATGAATGGGAAGATATGTACAAACATGCCCGTAAGTAAGGGTTTGAGTTTGGAAAGGACAAACTGCATTAATCAGATTCCTTAGTTTATCTAAGTCTGCTGAGCTGTGCTGCTCAAATAAAGAAATGGTCTCACTATAGAAGTCTTTCTTTTTTTTTCCACCCTTAGGAATAGTACATATCTGGAATGCATATCCGAAGCCAAGGGATAAATTTTGGAGAAAAGGACATTGCATTTCAGTGACATTTTTAAATAGAAATGAAAAAGAACATCTCTAAAAAAATACTGGGGAGTAGCTTTGTAATGAGAATGTCAAGGGCAAAAAAATATAAATTGTTGTAACATGGAACTCAGCAAATAAATTAAAAGGAACTAAATATGGTTCTGAAGAGAAACAGGGTACTGGGTGTGATTAGTAAGTTGTTCTTTCTCCAGCTGCTATAATTGTCTTGGTGCTGTGACACTCCCAGGGCTTATCCAGAAAAGCAGGCCTCAGAAAAGCAAAATCATAGTATGAGGTATGACTTTGTGTTAGTGCAGATTTGGAACTGGTCCTATAGGCTGTGCCTAGGCTAGCATGCAGGATCAGGGCATAGGTGTGAACTCCAGGTGCTGCTTAGGGCTCAGTATGGCATGGACAACAACCCTGGTGCCTGCAGCTGACAAGTTGTTCCCAGTCAGCAAGAATTCAGCCTGTTTGGGAGATAGATGGCCAGACCTGTGGGCACAAGGCTTCACCAGCTTCCGAGACAGCAGATAGGCCCTGCCCCAAACATACACAGACTTTCAAAAAAAATTATTTTAATACTTCTATCTAAAGCTCTATTTAATCTGCTCCCTGTGTACTAGTCTCTTACACTTCTCCTCTCCATGTTACACCAAGCTGCATTACATCTCTTTTAGCTGGCAGATATATCAAGCAATCACTGTGATAATCTCTTTCCTTGTTCTTAGAGTGTCCTTTAACTCTTGTCTGAAAATCTATCCACCCAGGAGTGTCATGCTCTCCAGTGCTGCTCACGTGTGAGTTTGGTGTTCTGGATGGGAGGCTCTCCTATGCTTTCACTCCAGCTATGTTACCAGGGACTGGCCCTTGAGGATGCATTACCCACTGCATGAGAAGTATAAAAGCAAATCATAGGTTACCCTGTGAGATCATCTTACATTTTTTTAACACATGATTTTTTTAAAGTTAGAAATGCATCTACTTCTCTTTTTTTCTGTTTTTCACAGACAAACCACTGTGCATTTTTAGGGATAATTGTGATTAGCTAAAACTAAAGGACCAGCGGTCAGATGAGTGGAGTTGATCCTGGAAACCTTTGTCTAGGTAGACTAGTAGGAATTTGGCTGTAATTTATGTGCCTGTAAAGGACAGCAAAGAGTCAGGGACATAGGGACATAAGAGAAGCCCTTTAGAGGGTTGTGTATTGGCTCTGATAGAAACAAAGACAAACTTGATATATGCTGTAGAATACCACACAGGAGGGTAAAAATAGAGGTTGCTGTTCCTGAACATCCCTGTTGGCACACCTTAATACAGGAGTGGCAGCTGTAACCCACGCATGGATGGCTTTTTAGGATTCTCCTCTGATAGCAAGTGCCTGACAGCTGCATGCCACAACCTGGCAATAGATAATGAGATTTTGGTACTGTCACAGGCTTTCTGGAGGGACTGCATTACATCAACCTCTCCTGAGGCAGTTATGGATGATGTCTGCAGTCATGCAAATCCAATGTGTCATGAAATGGCTTTTTTGCCCCTCCTTTCTCCTTTCTTCCCCCTCCTTTGAAAATTCCTTGGAAGAATGATTTATGAGAATACTGTGCAAACTCTTCCCACAGGGTTTTTGTTGAAGCGGGGTAAGTAAGTAACTTTTGTTTTATTCTCAGCTACCTGTTTTATGATACTTAATTCTCAAAGTGTATAAAATCACATACTCCTGTTAGTTTTTGGTACGAACTTCTGATAAAGTAATTCTGTGCATCTGCTGCCAGATAGTCTGGCTCCGTAAGTATCTCTGTCTCACACATGGACATTTAAAAATAAAGCTGAATGACCTCTTAATTTGAGTCTGTAACTGACTTGCTTGGTGATCAGTTATAAAATAATAATGAAATAACCTCAAACATAGCTCCCAAGTAATTCTAAAATACAAAGCTGTTCTCAGATTCCCAAGTAACTGCTTGCTAAGACTGGGCAACTCACTGGGGAAACTGCAAGGGAAGAAATAACTGTCTGGGAAAGTTAAAAACAGAGCTCAGAAGACACTCGAGTAGGAAAACTGGGAAACTGAGGGAAGCAGGGAAGAGGAAGAACTCCATGAAGAAAGAAAAAACCCACAAAGAACAGGAGCAGTAATAGGAGAGAGTTAATGTGAGAATTACATTTTTAACCACTCTTCCACAGAAAAAAAGAACTGAATTAGTTTAATTGAAAGAAAATATTTCCTAACAGTCATAAAAAAGTTGAAAAGGCCATTCTGGAAGCTTAATAAGTATATGGTAGTGATATTTTCGTGTGTTTATATAATAGAAAAAAGTCAAATGTTTCTGTAATTCACACGTACTTAATTCAGAATTGTCTCTGCACTTTCGAGTTTGGAAGGAATACCTGTAGTTTGTTACTGCTCAGAGGTAATATGATGCATTATCTTATGTAGCAGTCTATCAATCACCTGATTACTCTGATTTTGTTTCACATTTACAATGTGATGAAATAGGAATATTCAGTATTTTTTATTTTTTTAAATTTTTTTCACCCTTAAACCTTATTGAACTGAACATTTTCTTCTCTTTTTTACTTCTCCTATTTTACATTACTAAGATTTTTGTTTGCAGAGTGGGGAAGATAATGCATTTTTTAAATAAGAGTGGTTGTTCCAGCATTCATTTTATATTGTATTGTTACTTGCATTACACAAATTGCTTGGATTTACCAGTTTATGTTGAACCTTTGAACTCTGATATAGCCTTTATGAGATTATTCTTTTTTTTTGTCATACATTGTAATTGATATCCTATTTGTTAAAGATTGGAAAGGAGTTTTAAAATATGTATGTCTTTCTCACAGTACACTCTCTCATACTTTCTGTTTGCTTTTAGTGCTTTCTCTTGTTGGATACAGTTCTTTCTTTTCTTTCTTTTTTCCCTTTTTCTTCTGATCCTTTTACTTGGTGATTGCTGGTTATTTTATGAGCAGTCCTCCTACCTTCTGGGTATCTCTTCATTCCATGTGGTTACTTTCTCCAATTCAGTTTCATTGTGTATTTAAATTTATATCTGGAATTTAGGAGCAATTAAATTATTTGCTTTCTGGAAAAATTGATAATTTAGAGGGGTTATTGAATGATGAGATGCCCATGAGACTGCAGGCTAGTCTTTTATGAGAAAATTGTCAGTATCTCCTTACACTTCCTTTTTATTGGAAAAATGCTGTTAGCTATCTGTGGGCAAGAGTAGAAACTGGTGGCAGCAGGTCAGTCTAGTTGAATCTAGGAACTTTTCCTGTAGGAGCACATTCAGACTGGACTTTCCTCATAATTGCCTGCAATTTAAAAGTTGGTTGTAAGAGGTGGAGTTAAACTAAAAAAAAATCCTCTCCAATGTATTCAAACTGTAACTGTTTTACTTTGCCTGATTGTGGGAGAAGCATCAAAGTCTTTTGGAAAGCAATACAGCGGCTTCATCTGTGGTGCTCTCCACAGAGTGGCTTTCCCTGTCACTTTTTTTCCTTGTGGCTCTTTTAATTTGTTCTGTTATTTCTGATTATTAGTCAGCGGGAAATGAATCTGTTTCTGCTTTAGATTGTGTGTGCTTGCTTCCAATTTTTTCAACAGCATATAGACTTAACATGCTATTCAGCACTGAAAATTGCCTAGAAATGTCAGTAGGATTTAACGGTTGTTGTGTCTTAATAGTTTCTATTTTAACATGTGCCGAGGTTAAAAAACAAGTAAGGACTATAATTTTTCTCTTTTTAATTATTGTTATTACTTCTGCACTATGCAAATTCATTCAGTGACCCAAGAGTCAAGCTGAGTTCATTCCTTCTCACTCAATAACACAAGCTTTCCCGTAGAAATTATGTCTTAATTAACAATTGTATCATACCCGAGTCTTATCCTCAGTGATAACTGTGTAGATCATCTGAGACTAATTCTTACGAAAGAGTAAGTGTTGAAATGTGCATAGCAGTTCTAATAATTAATTTCCTCCCTCCCTTCCCCAGATCACACCATCACAGCTCTGTGGTGAAGGATGGAGCACTGTGCCACACTGACACAGCCAAGGGCCAGAGAATTTCTCACATCAGGTCCTTGGTTGAAGATTCCTAAGTAAAAAGCTTTCCTCTCCCTCCCTCCTCCCCCAGTTCAGGATGACTTTGTGATTTATTTTTTTTCTAGTTGAAGTAATAAACTGGCATGCTTAATTTTTAAGGTAATTCACTGGATAATAGGATTTCAGGTTTACTGCTTTTATCCTCCCAGAGAACCAGGGTGCACATATCCTCGGTTGAATTAATGCTTTGTAAAGTATGTGTTTTACTTTTCCTGTAAGCTAATTCTCTCTATCATAAGGGAAGAGACGTGCAGTTGAAACTCAGGGAAATACTATTTACTAGATGTATATTTACTAAGAGTATAGAGAGTTAGTTACATGTCCTACAGATCCCACACCATCTAGTGGAAACTTTTTGCATTGGCAGCATGAGGTCAAGGTCCTGAAGGGATCAAGAGCTTTCAGAGTGAAAGACTGGAGATTGTGAACCTGTTTTCCCTCTGATGCTACCTAAAAAGTGCCACACGGATTAACGGTGGTTTTTTACTGCATCTTCTTGAAATACACGGTTTGGAACTCCAGAAGAGGGAACCTACTGAGAAACATTTACTCTTGTCATTAAAAAAGATCCTTGTTGAAGCCCTCATGGACAAATATAAACTGGAAATGATAGTGGTTGAGAGAGGAGCCAGGCAAAAGGTCTTTAGAACCCTGCGAATTTTGGGTGGGGATGGGCCATGCTGTATCTTCTAATACTGCATGATAATTCTTACAACATTCAAACAATTTTTACAGAAATACTTCTGCTTTGTCATCCGCAGCCAACTGGTGTTGTGGCATTGCTTAGAAAATTCCTGAAAAAGCTTTTCAGACAGTCTGTGATTCAAAAATAGAGCCTCTGGCCAGCAGCAATGGTGACCTTGCACATCTGAGTTCAGGAGGCGCCTTCTCTCTTGAATAGTCATTTTGTCATTTTGGATGGCTGCAAACTTGTAGAGACAGTGGGATTTAGTTGCAATTGCAAAGGCAGTAATGCTGTTAGCTGCCATTATGTGGCAAAAAAGGAAGAAAAAGTAAAACGTAGACTGAGTTAAAGACTGGATCTTTTAATCTAGGAATTACTTTCTGATTTTTTCAAACTTACTTTTTGTGCATTGAAATGTGGATTATAGTTTATCATTTAACATCGCCTGAACTTTTAACCTAAGAAATTCCCATTACTGATAATGCCTTTGGTTCTTCCTGACTTGAAGTTTAGACTTGTCGCATTTCGTATTGAAGTCCCGGGTTTGGTGTATAGTATTTGGACCTCATGCTTTGAGTTAGGCATGTGAGTACATAGTTTTTGACACCTTCTCTGCTGGACATGGGGGCTGCTCTGGATGGAGTCAGTAGCTCATGTAGTCTCTTCTGATTTTAGGGTATGGTCATATTGGAATCCATTGTACAGATGGCTTTGTGGTTAAGTCTACAGTTTATCAACCATACGTGTAGAAGGCCTGTTTTCTTCAACGGGTAGTGTGAAGGTGAGCCATGTGGAGAAAACAAAGAAAAGAAAACCATTAGTTCAACAGTACAGCAGTTGGCTATTTCCAAAATATGAAATATAATTTATTGAGCAGGGGTTTTATACCCTCTTTGTGTGTATAGCAGGGTTGTTTTTAATAAATTCTAAGCCAAGAACGTGTTTTATGGCAAAGGATGCTTACTTTTGGGGTCTGCAGGTTGGAGCCTGCCAGCACTTATTTGAAGTTTCGGCTTTCCTGATATTGAGGGGGAAGACACTGACTTGCAAAAAAGGCAGTCGCTGGAAAGTAATTGCTAAAATGGAGATCTACCTGGAATGGTGGAGATTGCAGTAAATATAATCTCTTGGGCATAGCCAGATATGTCGTTCCAAGTTCTGTGCACTGCCAGTTAAGAAATAGTAGCTTCCTAGACTCGTAGAATGGTTTGGGTTGGAAGAGACATTAAGGATCATCCTGTTCCAAACCCCCTACCGTGAGCAGTGACATCTTCCTCCATTAGACCAGGTTGCTCAGAGCCCCATCCAACCTGAACTTGAACTAGGGATAGATCCACAGCTTCTCTGGGCATCCTGTTTCGGTGCCTCATCACCCTCACAGTAAAGAATTTCTTCCTAATATTTAATCTAATCCCACCCTCTTTCAGTTTAAAGCCATTCTCCGTCTTCTTATCACTACACATCCTTGTTAAAAGTTCTTGTCTAGCTTTCCTTTGGGTCATTTTTGGTATTGGAAGGCTGCTCTAAGGTCTCCCCAAAGCATTTCTTCTCCAGGCTGAACAATTCCAGCTCTCTCAGCCTGTCTTCACACAAGAGGTGCTCCAGTTCTCTGATCATCTTCATGGCCCTCCTCTGGGCTTGCTCCAGCAGTTCCAAATCCTTTTTATGCTGTGGCTCTAGTTAGGGTCTCACAAGAGTGGAATAGTAATGCTAAGGATGCCCATACATGCAGACATATGTAATTTCTACCCATCCGCAAATTCGGATTTTGTTTTTAAGAGAAGTCCTTTCTTCTCTGAGCAATTTGAGCTGAAAATGGAAGGAGAAATATTAAAAAAATGAACCACTCAATGCAACTTGGTCATTCTCCAAATAACAATTGTTCTCTCTTCCCTTAGCAGTGGCAGAATTAATCTTTAGAAAATAAGCCCAGCTGTAACACAGGATCTGTGTATAGACAATAGCCTGAAGAAAAGAAAGTTTTAGACTAGGAAGGAATATCATAAAGACTGGCTGTAGCAGAAAATCTACACAACGCTTCAGTGAAAACATCTTTTTCTTTACTCTCTAAACCAGGGGTCCTCAAACTACGGCCCCCCAGGGTCTTCAATCTGGCCCACCAATATCTACAGAACCCCCTCACCTCTGTCCTGCCTGGGGAGG